>JASCZW010005450.1:0-192549 GCA_034211315.2 Aedes japonicus | reverse complement strand
AGTTAAAGCATTTACGAGGGAATAAATGTATACGTAGCGTATGTAAATATTACAGTTTAAAACAATTTTACCTCATTAGTCTAAAAATAAAGGGACCGAATTTCTCCTAGAATCGCATACATATTCTAACTTGTGTCGTGGATAAAAGTTTCGTGCGGGTGGATGAACAGTTTCCTTCCAGCTGTCGTACTGAATTTACAACGGCGAGGTTAAATACAGAGGTTGGTACTACGAGACCTATACTAATGCAGCTACCTGTATATAGATTTGCAACACCCTTGAAAGAAGTAAAACTCTGTCGTTTTGCATCCTCGTGCTAACTCTCTACTATGCATGCACGTACGATGCATGTACCATACATGTGCGGAAACGTAATAAATCTGTCTCCTACGTATCCGTCTTTTAGGGAACGTTCATTAATTACGTCACGCAGTAGGGGAGGGGGGTTTGAGAAAACGTGACGATCCATACAAAAAAATTGAAGGTCCATACAAAAAACGTGACAAGGAGGGGGGGGTTATAAAAGTCAATTTTTGGCGTGACGTAATTAATGAACGTTCCCTATGTTGAACTTTTAAATTGTGCTTTTTGCTTCCTGGACGTTTCATGCGTCTATTCTAGCAGGTATCATTAATTCATGACGGAACTGTCTTTGTGACTATGCCAAGATTAGACATGTTATTCCTTGTTTGTCACACTATAAAAGTCGCGCAAAATTAATTCCACTGTCGGCGGCACTTCTCCCCATGCCATAGTTGTTGATTAACCGCTCTAAGTTTTACCAACTCACCGTCATAGATTCTTATGTGTATGATTATTTTCCACTCTATACAATTCCGTAAAATGACTGTTTCTAAAATAAAAGCTGCAAAACAATGAAAATTAGTGCGCTGGATTGGTTTCCTATGATTTGATCTTATTTTGAAATAAGCAGCGGTGCAGTATGTATTTTCAACTGAAGCCTCATACGAGACGTCAAGCATAGAATATTCAGGTACTCACTGGCAGTGGCAAGGCAACTCAGCGACAACTGGCTGCATCCAGATAATCAATTCTACTGAAACCGTCAGTTGTCTTGCTGGCTATGTGAAAAATTTTTACAGAAGTTATTGTCCTTCAGCAATGTGGTCGTGCCTTGAACTCCACCCTCCAAATTTTGAATTTGCAGCAATGCTTATAAATAACCCAAATAAATATATTTTCTCGTAACTGTTGTTTGAGTGTTAATAAAGCACCATCAACATAACCGCTATCACACTTCTCTGATGGTACGCCCCATCATTTAAACGCATGGATTTATTAATAAAAATACGACAAAACTAATTCAGAACTGAATTTGCATATAGTCTGACTGCGTTGAATATCTTACGGATCTACGATCTGACGCCTACGAATGATTTCGATATTTCTGGTGGCAATGTAAGTCAAAAGTTTTGATCATAACATAACATCAACATTTATAGGTATTTCTTCAATTTCAAACAACGTCAAACGGAAGAAACGAGCGAAGTTGGAAAATAATTAATTAAAATTTGCTCGGCATAATCTTTGCACCAAGTAGCTATCCTCTGCCCAGTAGCAAGGAAAATCCGGAATGAGTGACCAGTTTTATTTGTACATTCGCCTTTGCTTGGAAAATTTACTGTCGGAGTCGATGAAATAAGTACCACCAGAGCAAGGTTATCCGGAAAGTTTCTATTGACAAACGCTCGCGGTGCGTTGAAAACTTGTTTATCTTTTGGCTGTTTGCTAGAGAAGGAATCCTGGACAAGGTTCAATTCAAGATTCCAAAAACAAACTTTGGAGCTATTTTCCTCTGTCTGTTTCGATTTAATGCAGTGATTAATATAGCGAATCTCTTGTAGTTAATGAGCGATTCCACGAACAAGTGGGAAATTTTTCCAGTTTTTATTTTTTGTATATTTTGATTTGCATGAAACCTTGCATACAAGTTTTTTGGGAAGAAAAAACGCCGTTTTGCATACTTGGTTCGCCATTTTGAATCTAGCCTTACTTATGAGAAGGGCCTATGAAAAATGCACATGATATCCTCAAAAAATTGTATCTCGGAAACGGTTTGTCCGATTGGTTTGGTGTCTTGGGCGAAGTTTTAGACAATTGTTGGTGCTATATGGAGAAAATATGCACGGTAAAAAAAAAGTTTGGTTTTTGTGTTTTGAACTAAAATATAGATTTTCCCTTAAAAGTGACTCTGTCAATATTTTTTAATTATTCTAATGTTATAGCTGATTTAAAATGCTATCTAGTGCACAGTGAGTTGTTCTGGAAAAAATAGGTTACAATGAAAAAAATTTAAAAAAAATTACAATTTTCAAAAAAGCTATTAAGAAAACATACATTAATTGTTATTTTATATATTCTCCGTGCGAGGAGTAACGATTATGATGTTGAAGGAGATGTTCGCTCATCACCATGAGGCACCAAGAGTGAACAACAATGTTTTTGGCTAGAATTGGAAGATATGAAGAGAAAGTTTTTTGATAGTTCCGCTAGTGTGCGCAGGCTCAGAATCATAGCAGATGTTTTAGGAAAATTGAGCGAAAGGGCAGTGTACAGTGGTACTCGAACCAACGAAATTTTTGCCTACCCCGCAGTGGGATGTTAGGCAAAAATGTCGTGGGTTCGAGTACCACTGTACACATGCCCTTTCGCTCAATTTTTCCTAAAACATCTGCTATGTTTCCGAGCCTGCCGTACACTAGCGGAACTATCAAAAACTTTCTTCATATCTTTCAATTCTAGCCAAAAACATTGTTGTTCACTCTTGGTGCCTCATGGTGATGAGCGAACATCTCCTTCAACATATTAAGAAAAGTCAAAAAAGTTTGTCACCCTAATTTTATGAAAGTACATCAAATTTGCAAGCAAAAAGTACTGCGGTAACATTTTTCTAAGATGCACCGTTTAGAAGATATTACTGATTTAATATTGATTTTTTTGATAACTTAATAAGTTTTGGCCCTTTTCGGATGTACTGCGTGTTTTTTCAGTTTCAAAAGTATTTTTTTCGGAAAGATTGAAAATTTTTGAGTTAAAATGATACTGACAGCTTAAAGATTCGAGTGAAATTCTCTGCCTTAAAAGTATTTTGAAAAACAAGTTACAAAATCCCACTATCAGGAACAATGATTTCTTCAAGTGATTTTTGGTGCGTTGTGCTGAAAACGTGCTAACAAGTATTAGATACAGGTAATTAGATACCAGTTAGCTGTACTACGTACAGTTGGTGATTGTAAACATGGTCTTTGTTGGAAATAGTCCACCATGGCCACGCTGGCCATAACGAGGCTAGCTCCGTCGATGACCGTTTCTTAATAATAAACAAAAAGAACGCAGTCTTAGTCACCTTCCATCAAACTAGACGGCTACCGACTGATACCTCAATCAACAACCGCCGCACTCTTTATTCATTCCAGGTATATACAATTTACAATCTTCTTCAATAACAATATACCTATGCCAGCAAATCTACCTCGCTCCAACTCTCCAAACTCGTACCTGAAGGTTCGACGATACCTGAGCGTTCAACTCCACCTATCTTCCAACAGTCTTTACACAGTATTCTATGATTTCTACCCGTGAGCTGTATAATAATGTCTGACTCGGTTCTGAATTAATCCAAAACCACAATTTGTAATTTCAGCTCATAATCCTGTGTTTTTGAACGAGATCTAGTGTTGTTTGATAACATAATAATTGTAAAGGAAAGTGTAACACGTTTTGGTGCAAAGGTAAGTTTTAAATACACATTTTAATTATATGTTTTGTGATATTTTCGTACAAAACTAACAATTGGAAAATATTGTCTATGTTACTGATTACAAAATGAGTAAAATAAAATGTATTCGCCCATTCAAAGACATTCAGTGTTCGAAAGAGCTGCGATATCTCACGGATGGTATCATCCAAAACTAAAATCAATTGGATTTTCCAAGGTATCCACACTCAACACCAAGGATTTTCGAATTTGTTCGTCTTGCCGTCTACATATTGATTCAAGAGCTCACCTCACCCAAAACGAAGAACAAAGCGTAGCCGGCGGCTCAAGGATGCCAACTGTTCAGACCATACCTGATGTACCTGATTCGCAAAGCTATGAAAGTTTGGTCACGATACCATCAGCGTCAACGCTAAGCACAATTCAATCAAATGAAGACTTCACGATGCCTGTAGACGTCGAAATATTCAACCAAGGAATAGCAGCTATTCGTGTTTCGCCTATAGATTTAGGTAAGGTTAAAAATGTTCACTATCCTGAAAAAAAGTGCGCTGAAATCGTCGAAGGTGTACGAAGAAATCTTTTTAAATTAGACGCTAAAACAGAAAAAGCAAACGAGTTTGATGAAGTCATAGAAAATATGAAAATGAAATTTTTAAATTCAGCCACAAGGCAAGAAAAACTATTAATTTTATCATTGTTACCAAAATCATGGTCAGTACAAAAAATTGTAGACGAATTTGAAACGAGTAGACATATGGCATCAGATGCAAGAAAGGAAAGAGATAATGTATTTGATTCATCTCAAGGTTCAAGCCCTGGAAAAGCTTTGAGTAATGAAACAAAAGAACTGGTTTTGAATTTTTTGAGGACGATGATATAAGCCGTGCAATGCCAGGCCAAAGAGATTTTGTTAGCGTAAAGATAGGAAATAAGAGATTAGCTGTTCAGAAAAGATTGTTAATGATGACATTGAGAGAAGCTTTTAATCGCTTTAATGAAATGTACGTCAATGTAAAAATAGGGTTTTCATCATTTGCAAGCCTCCGGCCAAGGCAATGTAAACTATTGACTATCTCAGGAACACATAATGTTTGCGTTTGCACTACGCATGAAAATGTCAATTTAATTCTACATAGCTTAAAAAAATACAATGTCTTGAATGATCTAAAAACATTAACGAATAGATTACTTTGCGAAAATAAGACAACTCATTGCCATCTACGAAGATGTAAAAACTGCCCAGATACCTCAGTTTTAGAAGACAGTTTATTGAAACAACTGGAAGAAAACTTTGTTGAAAAGCTTTCATTCGAACAATGGGTTACCACTGACAGATGTGATTTAGAAACTATTGTAAAGCAAACCGATGAGTTTGTTTCATTTTTCAGCTCAAAATTAGAAAGTTTGATTCCGCATGATTTTGTAAAAACCGAACAATCCAATTTTTTGAAAACTACAAAACAAAACTTGCAAGATGGTGATTTTTTAGCTATTTGTGACTATTCTGAAAATTACAGCTTCATTTTGCAGGATGAAGTTCAATCACACCATTGGAACGTGCAACAGGCCACAATCCATCCTTTCGTAATATATTATACTGAAAATATGCAAATTAAACATTTTAGCTTCATTATAATTTCTGAAGAACTAAGACATGATTCAGTCGCTGTTAATTTGTTTATTGATAAAATGATAAACTTTTTACAAATTGATCAAAATAAAAACATAAAAAAAATTATTTTATGTCAGATGGTGCTGCTTCACAGTATAAAAACCGAAAAAACTTTTCTAGCCTTTGTAAATTTAAGTCAAAGTATGGTATTGACGCTGAATGGCATTTCTATGCAACATCGCACGGAAAAGGTCCATGCGATGCTATTGGAGGTACGATAAAACGCATGGCTACCAGAGCAAGTTTAGCCAAAGAACGCGAACACCCGATAAAGACTGCAAGAGAGTTGTTTAATTGGGCAAACAAACGAAAAGAAGAAGAACTTACAAAGGTGTCATTTTGTTATTCTACTACAGAAGAATACGAAAATATGTCGTTGCAGCTAAATAATCAATATAATAATGCAAAAACAATTCAAGGAACTCAAAAATTCCACTCATTTCTTCCTCTATCAGAAAATACAATAAGGGCAAAGCTTTATTCAAACTGTCCTGACAATGCCAAAATATTCTATATTGTTAAGAAAGTTGTGTAAACAATAATTTTATAAAAATACAGGAATAAAAATAAACTGATGATATCCAACATATAATGTTATTTTTTATTGCGCACAATCACCATCCCTGAAAAATAAGCTTAATTCGCTCTTTTGAATCTTGCTAATTGAGGAGCTTGCATTTGCAGTTCTCAAAAAGGTGTATCTCGAAATCGAGTTGTCTCATCGGTTTGATGTCTGGGGCAATGTTCGGCAATAGAGAGAAAATATGCACAGTATAAACACATCCAGTTTAAATGGATTAAACTGTTAGGCGATATGCAAGAGTTGAATGCACATTTTCAACACAATACACCAAAAATAACTGGAAGAAATCATTGTTCCTGATAGTGGGATTTTGTAACTTGTTTTTCAAAATACTTTTAAGGCAGAGAATTTCACTCGAATCTTTAAGCTGCCAGTGTTATTTTAACTCAAAATTTTTCAATCTTTCCGAAAAAAATACTTTTGAAACTGAAAAAACACGGAGTGCATCCGAAAAGGGCCAAAACTTATTAAGTTATCAAAAAATCAATATTAAATCAGTAATATCTTCTAAACGGTGCATCTTAGAAAAATGTTAGCGACGTACTTTTTGCTTGCAAATTTGATGTTCTTTCATTAAATTAGGGTGACAAACTTTTTTGACTTTTTTTAATAGCTTTTTTGAAAATTGTAATTTTTTTTAAATTTTTTTTTTCATTGTTATCTATTTTTCTTCAGAACAACTCACTGTGCACTAGATAGCATTTCAAATCAGCTATATCATTAGAATAATTAAAAAATTATTGACAGGTCACTTTTAAGGGAAAATCTATATTTTAGTTCAAAACACAAAAACCAAACTTTTTTTTTACCGTGCATATTTTCTCCATATAGCACCAACAATTGTCTAAAATTTCGCCGAAGACACCAAACCAATCGAACAAACACAATTTTTTGAAGATATCATGTGCATTTTTCATAGGCCCTTCTCATAAGTAAGGCTGGATTCAAAATGGCGAACCAAGTATGCAAAACGGCGTTTTTCTTCCCCAAAAACGTGTACGCAAGGTTTCATGCAAATAAAAAAATATGAAAATTACTCGTTGCTGAAATGATATGGAACCGCTCTAATAAGGTTCAAAGAAACGTGATTGATTGCCGCAACATGACTTACCGCAATGATTAAAACTCAGTTTTAAAATTTAATTCACCTTACATTTCAAATAACACAATATACTGTATATCCGACTGTGATGTGGGAATTAAAAATTTGTTCTGTCATATAATCAACAGTCTACAAAGTTCAACTTGTTTTAAGGGCAAACATGAGCTGGAGAGTATGCAAGGGGAACACTTCACCTATAGTGACTATCGAGCGATTCAGTTTGGTTACTACAACTATGGTTTCTTCCCAGTTCAATAAGAAACAACGCAAGAAACATTCGTTTCACTAAGAAAATAATCTTTAGAACCAGTCTTTTCGACAAATGACCTAAGAGCGGCAAATGACCATACAGTTTGGTTAGGGTGGTTTTGAAGTTTTTGAAATAAAAAACAATCTTGATTTAGATAAGTTTCTGTCCAGGGTAAGCCACGTATCACCAGGTTGTTTAAAAATTGTAACTCGTAAAAGCTTAAATTTTTTTGATTTAACGACATATAAAATAAACAGAAGAGGTCCTCCACACATAACAAATCAAACTGTCATTCATTAGCTAATGAAACTCGGACGAAGGATATTTTTTGTAACACCGGGTGAAGATTGAGTTCTAGGCTAAAACAGGTTGCAGAAAGAAGATTTCACCTAAGGATACACAATGTTACTGAGTTTAAGGAAACCCTACATGCTCATATAGAGAAGTTGTTTGCCAATTGTTTTCCAACTTCAAGTTAAACTGTAAACTTAGTTCAGAGGGTGTCCACAATTAAATTGCTACACTTTAAACTCATCCTTAAAAACAAGTCTCTCAACCGATTGTCATGAAATATTCAAGGAATAAAATACAATGTAAAATCTTGGTTTAAGTATTTTTATTTCGTTGTATTTCTTTACCAAATCCAAAAGCCCGAACTCTCTTCTTAATATCACGTATAAGATTTTGTACTACGCTTGAACCGACATGTTTTCCGCTTTCAACCACGACTTCAACATTTCCTGTTCCGTAGTGACAACTTTAGGATGCTTACAAAGTTTGTGCTTCATTATAGCCCAATATTTTTCAATTGGCTGCAACTATGTGGAGTTTAGGGGATTAAGATCCTTCGGCACGAAATTGACACCATTCGTCTTGTATCACTCCAGAACATCCTTGGAGTAGTGACAAGAGGCTAGGTATGGCCAAAAAATTGTAGGAACGTTGAAAAAAACGAATAAATCCCCTGCCAAATCATGAATTACTTAAGGAACTATGACACTTACTGTTTCCTGAGAGATTCTGGAACATCGAACTTGTCTTTCGCATACTGGTTGCTGGGATATTTTTTAAAGTCCGCTTTTACGTGTGTTTCATCGTCCATGATGCAGCAGTGTGGTTTCGTCAACATTGGTGTGCGTGCACGTGTTTTAGCTGTCCTATTCGGTTTTTATTGCGGTTTGGAGCTTTCTGAATTTTGAATGAAAAAACTTCCTTCGTCTGCATTTTCGAAACTACGACACATTTCACAATGAAACTCACGCAGTCTACTAGGCAGCCATGAATGATATTTAACGGGCACACCTTCGCGTTCTGATTTACTGTCTCTGCATTTACATTTGCATACTGTCGCTGAGCAGTTGGTACCGAAAAAGGTGAATGTCGTGACCTGGTCGAGGACTTGGAGACTTCAACTTCATTCTTCACGACGTTCTGCGTGACATTTCGTGCCAGCACAACTGTGGTCTGCAAAATCCGTCAAAAAACTGAATCGATCATGCGCATGTACCTACTACGATTTCACTTGAACACGCTGCAACGTGAATAACATTCCTAAGAGTTATAATAACGTTCATGGCGAATCACTCATATCTATGTATATACAAATGTCTGTCTGTCTGTCTGTCTGTCTGTCTGTCTGTCTGTCTGTCTGTCTGTCTGTCTGTCTGTCTGTCTGTCTGTCTGTCTGTCTGTCTGTCTGTCTGTCTGTCTGTCTGTCTGTCTGTCTGTCTGTCTGTTTGCACACACTTAAATAAAACCTAGAATGACTTAACAAGAACAAAATTTGTAAAATCGTAATTTTAGTACACACATCACAACACAACACACATTGAAATCTGCTACATGGGAAAAAAAAAACAGTGTTGTCGCAAGTTACTGTACAACAAAGAGTAAAAGAGAAAATGTAGGAAAAGGTAAGCTACTGGGTACAACGGTCACAAGGCTTGATCTCTTGAATACCTTGACCACCAAAGCGAGTAGACCAGTTTAGCCAAAGTATAATAGAGCTAAAGCTTCGAGGGAATACTAATCTAGTGCAAAGTAACCAGTGTACATCGTGATAACCAAGAATCAGGACCCAATAACTCTAGTTTAGAGTAGAGCCGCATTGTCTAATCAATGGATCCGTAACGAGCACTTGGTCAAGAATTCGGCTATTTACATTCAAAAAACCGTTCACTTGCTCCTATCCGTTCAGAATAAATTCATCAAGCAGTGCAGCACAAGAAGAAGGAACGTGTGATTCCATGACAACCACGGAAAGAAAGTCGGAAGTGGTGGGTTTCCATACTAATAAATACTGGTTGTAACCTCCTAATCAAAGTGCGTGATCTAATGTTCCGAGGTTGGAGAAAATAACACTGATAGAAGACGTAGGGCCATTCAACGCGGATAGACCTTTTTTTCTTCGATCATCGATATATTTATTTATTTATTAATCATTTCTTTGTACAGTCTCAATCGAATCAACTTTACAGAGCCAAATTTTCATATTTTTATACATCATTTATCTTAAAACTAAACTTAGGGAGATAGAACCGATTACTCGCGGCCGCCTCGAGGTTAATAGGAATTACAAATTACGGATGGGAAAAGGGTGGGAATTTAAACTATGGTTTACATAACACATTAAGTTCAAATTCTAAATTATCTTAACACTTATAACTATACAATTTATGGTTTTCTTTTGACTTGAACATTTTTTGAAAAAGAAAAACAAACACACACACATACACAGATAAAAAACTCTATGTGAACATACAGGTTAAACTAACTACAATCTAAGCCTAATTTTAGTAAAAAACACATAAATGAGTTTCATGTACTCCAGGTCACGTACAGCCCAAATATCTCGAGCCCTCGAACCCGAAGGGAATCATAAAGCTCCGATCTGACTCCACGATGCTCAGCACAAAACCAAACAACGTGATCTGCGTCCTGATAGCCTTGTCCACACTCACAGAGATTGCTGTCCCTCAACCCTTCCCGATATAAATAAGTGTTCAAAGAATAATGATTGGACATGAGGCGAGACATGACACGAATGAAGTCTCGACCCACATCCTTACCCCTAAACCAAGATTTCTTCGACACCTTTGGGATGATAGAAAGTTGCCATCGCCCCAAATCTCCTTTACTTCGTTTATACTGCCAGCTGACGAGTGACTGTTGACGAAATATAGGAAAAAATCGTTGAAGGCGATTTGTCGATCATAAATATCGCCTTCCATGGCGCTCACCTTTGCAAGTGAGTCCGCTTTCTCATTGCCCGGAATTGAACAATGAAATGGGACCCATACAAAGGTGATGATTAAATAACGCGAAGATAAAGTACTTTAAAGCTCCTGTATTTTCATGAGAAAATACGAGGAGTGCATTACCGGCCTCAATGAGCGAATAGCCTCTATAGAACTGAGACTATTCGTGAAAATGAAGTATTGATCCGGTGTTAGTCCGATCGCTTGTTCACTGGGCAATGATCATAGAATATAGTCCATCGATATTATTTTTTAATTATTTTTCAGATCAGATATTTGGATGAAGCAATCTAAAACCTGGTTGTTTTCCATATACTCCTATGTGTAGCAAATCATATTAAACTTGTAAGCCTTTGGAGAGTAATTCAATAAAAATAAATAACCATTCATTTAGAGTGATTTGGAGCTGATCAACCATAAACACTGTTCACAGAACATAAGATTCAATCAATGCTCATGTAGCGAAATTAATGTCTCGAATAATGTTTCAAATGGACGCATTAGCTTTCTTATAAACAAATGGTCAAAAGCTAAGTTTCAGAAACTATCAACATTAAAAATCAGCAAACAAAAAATATCTTGTAATATCTGTTTGAAAAGCAACAGCGTTCTTTTAAAAAGTTTACTGTTGATGAATAACAAACGACCATCCGCAAAACAAGCCAGTAAAATGAAAAATAAACTCAACTTCGATTGCTGAACACAGCCATTTCGTACCATACTTATTTATTTTCTTCCAATGTTCTGAGTCATTTGAGCATATCGTTTTAAGTATTTTCAATTCCCAGGCAGTTTTATGAATTAAGCTGATATTATGTAAAATACTGAACCATTCCTTGGAATATTGATTTTATCAAATGCAAATAGATAATGCAGGCTTAGCCATCACTAGCAGTGGTCTCTTTCCTCCTCGCGCTGCAAATACAATTTCTTGGAAGTAACCCAGCGAACAGTTTTTGAACATCATCTTTCTCAATTTCAAAGTCAATTAAAAGTTATGTTTTCAAAATATATTACCTTGCCCTACCGAGCTCGTCTGCAAGCGTTGCGTTATTTCTGCGCTCTACAATGGACGATGAACTACAATAATGGAACTGTTCCTAGTCTTGAGAATCTGTGTGCCAACAGGAAGATACTATCCGAAGCCCCCACCTTAGAACTGAGCTCTGAACGGAACCGTAGAGCCCGGAGTAAATTGTTGTAATAGTTTCGGAGGTGAAATGGAAAAAGTTTATCCAGCCACAGCACCGCACACTGGTTCAATGTGGGTATGTGCTAGAAATAGTACTCATGAAGGATTTAATGCAACATTTATAAAGGGGTTTTTTCGGGTTGAATTTATTCTTAGTATGCAAATAAAAATATCTTCAATAATCTATTTTTTCGGCAAAGTTTCTTCCAAACAGTTTGATAAAGAATTTTCTCTTAACTTTTTTATTTTACAGCAAATTTTTCTGAATTAGAATGGCCTAAAGTTACATTTTCCATATTATAAACTTTTAGTGGCCACGTCAGCCACATCTGTTTTTCGTAGGTCTGATTACGGTTTTGCATATTAATTGACGTTCATTTTTTTCGAGCTACATAAAACAGTTAATACTTAATCATACAGCAACTAAGCCTAATAATGTTACGATGATAGTAATTTCTGTTGGTTCGATCTTTAAAAACAGATGATCAAAACTAGTTTCATAACACCTTAACTGTATCCTGGATTCAAACCCGAAACGGTTAATCAATTATCTCTTAGAAAACATTATTTAAGACAGGAATGATTTAAGATGAGGCAGTAAATGAAGAAACAGATTAAATTGATTTGTTGATTCTGATTGTTTTGCCCACGACGTGCTAGATTCCCATTCTAAACCACTATGCACAGCCAGATGGTAAAGGAGAGGCTAGCCCCATGCATTTAAATACAAACCATATTTGCCGGCGTTGGTTGGTGTTATTGGAAGAGTAACTTATTTTTGCACCCATTTTTGTCCAGACTTGAGTAAAAGCTTTCAACCACCTTAAACAGAAGGGACGAATTCTCATTCCTTCTACGCAACAGTAGTTATCCAGTAATTGGAGTTTGGACAAACTTGCATTAAATCAATTATCGTCGTTCTCTGTTCGTCAGAAAATGCCTCGCTAGTTTATTGCATTTGTTAGCTGAGGGTCTGCGGTAAATTGTTCTGAATTTTTAAATGCAAGTTAATTTTAATTTTTAAATAAATTAGAAGTTTTTATAATTGCTTGTAAAAGCAACATATGTTGGGACTTGGACGTTTACTGAAAATTCCTCCATTGAAATAGCAAATGACAAAAGATTGGGTATTTATCGAAATTGTGGTGGCAAGGCAAAAAGCCGCTCGGTGAAATTAGGAAACCCATCAGTAGGGTACTTAGAGCATAGGTGAAGTGAAAGAGGATTGAGTAGAGTAGGAGCTCCAGACTTTTATATATCACGAATAAATTTGAATACTAGTTTGACTATCAACTGAAGCAGTCATGCATTAATTTCAATCACATTATCGTTTTACGAGTTGATTGGCTACATTAGTGCATAGTGGGAATATTACAAAAACAACATTCAAGAACTCGGCCGTAAATTTAAGGCTGATGTAAATTAAGGCAACCATCCGTATGGGTATCATATTTATGGATAATGGGGTGCGAGCGTCCTAGTATGCAACGCAATTACAACACCCAAAAGTTGAAATTGTAGCAAAAAATGCAAAATTGCAATTTTGCAGTTTTTGCAATCATATCTTGAGAAATCCGCATGATTCTGAAAAGGCAAATTTGCCCATCATGTTCCACAAAGCTTTTTATGGTATAAACAAAGCCATGCAAGTGTGTGCAAGTGGTTATCGCTGTGTGCCTAGTGCCTCGACAATCGCAGCAACCGTTGGGTTTTTGTTCAACCGTCAACAACTTCTCAATATGGGTGAGACAATGGCACAGAACGCCGCTACACCATATTCCACTGTTGCTATTCCGCTGTCAAGTGTTCTATTTTTATCTGCACTCGTCATCACACTCCTATCGCCCTCTCATCAAGTCACCATGCGGTTTATGAAATAAACGAAGCCATGTAAGTGTGTGCGACCGACATTTGCTTCAATGTTGTAACGTTGAGTGCCTCAAAAACCGAAGAAACTGTAGGACTTTTATTCCCTTCACCTCAACTTGTTGTGGTGACTGGATGGTTATAATGAAGAGCCGTCATGCTGACGATCGCGGTTCGACTTTCGGTAGTGGATGGTAATCTTTTTTTTTGTGCGCCATTGAATTTACTACTACTAATCAACTGTACAACATCACGCACACATTGAATTTTTCTAATGGAATTGATGTGTTGCTTTTTTGCCCACGACCAATGTTGCTTTCTTTCTCCAAGTTGCGATCCATTACGAGAAATGAAACCAAATCATGCGAAATTAAATTACAATCTTGCTTTTTATTTTGGGTGAAGGTACTCGGAAACTGCGTTGAGGACATTAACAATTACTTACGTACGAACGAAGAATCGTGAAAAAGGTTGTGTTCAGACAGTTCCTTATATCAATAGCGACTTTGTGTATGAAATTCGGACTGATAGATCAGACTTTTGTGAACTCCACTCTATTTTACCTTAATTCAACGTATCTAACGTATCGTTTTTTCTTGTCGGCCGCTTCTAGCGACTACGAAGTCATCGTACTGGCGGAAACGTGGCTGCGGAATGACGTGTACGATGCTGAGCTGCTATCTCAGTATAATATCAAAAAAAAATCGTGTGTATTTGTGACTAAAAGAATACACATCAATGGAGCGGCCTTAATGATATAATAATCTGTTGCACGAAAATTTAACCAATCAAATTTAATTTGGACCGTAATCTATTACGACACATTTCAAGTTGATGTGATATTTCATGCCCAGCCCATCGTAGTCGACCGATTTTTGCGATGTGTACGATGGGAGGTTCTCCCAGCAACTGGTGCAATTCGTGGTTCATTCGCCTCCTCCAAGTTCCGTCTTCCATCTGCACTCCACTGTAGATGGTACGCAGCACCTTCCATTCATAGACTCCAAGGGCGCGTTGATCCTCCACTACACCCAAAAGTTGAAATTGTAGCAAAAAATGCAAAATTGCAATTTTGCAGTTTTTGCAATCATATCTTGAGAAATCCGCATGATTCTGAAAAGGCAAATTTGCCCATCATGTTCCACAAAGCTTTTTATGGTATAAACAAAGCCATGCAAGTGTGTGCAAGTGGTTATCGCTGTGTGCCTAGTGCCTCGACAATCGCAGCAACCGTTGGGTTTTTGTTCAACCGTCAACAACTTCTCAATATGGGTGAGACAATGGCACAGAACGCCGCTACGCCTATTCCACTGTTGCTATTCCGCTGTCAAGTGTTCTATTTTTATCTGCACTCGTCATCACACTCCTATCGCCCTCTCATCAAGTCACCATGCGGTTTATGAAATAAACGAAGCCATGTAAGTGAGTGCGACCGAAATTTGCTTCATTGTTGTAACGTTGAGTGCCTTAAAAACCGAAGAAACTGTAGGACTTTTATTCCATTCACCTCAACTTGTTGTGGTGGCTGGATGGTTACAATGAAGAGCCGTCATGCTGACGATCGCGGTTCGACTCTCGGTAGCGGATGATAATCTTTTTTTTTTTGTGCGCCATTGAATTTACTACTACTAATCAACTGTACAACATCACGCACACATTGAATTTTTCTAATCGAATTGATGTGTTGCTTTTGACGTAGACTACGTCTTACGGCAAGGGTAGGGTGTCAAATGAAAATCTAAAATTTTGCGACCGTCACGAAAAACCGTACGTTTTGTACGCGAATAACTCAAATAATCCAAGATAGATTTACATGATTTCTTCATCAATCGGTCGGAAATTTTACCGCGCTCCAATTCAATTGTCAAACATTATTCTCAAACAATAGTAAACTATTGAAAATAACGCAAATATAAGGTGATGTCTTATAATGCCATTTTGCAGAGTAAATTTACCAAATTTCCTATCACAGATTTCAAATCGAAGCAACGAACGTCTTGCATCATCTTCTTCTTCTTTGTGTTAGAGAGAGAATTTCACCAATCGTGTCATTTGTCTCTCCATGTACGTCTCGCATGCAGCTGAGAACGGCATCAAACGCACACTTAGGAAAATTTTGCCTCAGTCGCTTGACAGCATTGAAGCTGTGCGGAGGCGGTCGCTGGTAGCTGTTCGCAGGCCGCTGGTCGCAGCTGCTTCATTTGCCGCCAGCGGAGCTGGTCGCATAGGCAGCTGGTAGTCGCGTAGCAAGGCTCTCCCAAACAGCGATCGTCGCGATGAGGTGAAATGGCGGATTATGAGGGCGCATAATCGCGTCGGTTTGTGCAAGCCGCCATCTTACCTCATTGTGGCAATTGTTTCGCCGCGACTTCGAAAACGCTGCTGTTTGGAGGAAAGCGTCCTTGGGGGCGACCATCAGTAGGTGGAAATAATCTGTTCTTTTGAGGACAATAAATTAAAATAAAAGAGTTGTTTATTAAAGAACTAATCTTAAATTTAGTTCGGTGGTCGATGGAGGGTTGAACGGTGTAAAACGAACACTTAGGAAAATTTTGCCTCAGTCGTTTGGCAGCATTGAAGCTGTGCGGAGCTGGTCGCAGGCAGCTGCTTCATTCGTCCGGCGCGGAGCTGGTCACAGAGGCAGCTGGTGGTGATATATACCAATTATCTAATAAATAAAATTATCTAATAGATAAATCGTCTAGCTCAAACCTTTGTAGGGGTAAGTGGCGGGACCATCATCATCATCATCATCACCAAGGCTCTCCCAAACAGCGATCGTCGCGATAAGGTTAAATGGCGGATTATGGGGGCGCACAATCGCGTCGGTTTGTGCAAGCCGCCATCTTACCTCATCGTGGCGATTGTTTCGCGGCGACTTCGAAAACGCTGCTGTTTGGGGGCGAGCAGCAGTAGGTGGAAATAATCTGTCCTTTTGAGGACAATAAATTAAAATAAAAGAGTTTTTTTATTAAAGAACTTATTTTAGATTTAGTCGGTGCTCGATGGAGGGCGAGCCGTCGGTTAACATTTTACCTAGCTGGTTGCCGCAATCCTTAAATTGATTAACTGTCCTTATGAGGACAACCAATTTAATTAAAAGAGTCGTTTATATAAGAATTAAACTTTTATTTCGTTTGGTTTGTGGTGCCGATTCGTTCGCCGCAACCGCAAAAACGCCTTCATGGAGGGCGAGCCGTCGGGAAAATTTTACCCAGCTGGTTGGCTAATAAATAATTTGTCCTTTTGAGGACAACCAATCCAGTTTAGAGAGTTGTTTATGTAAGAATTAAATTAATATTTCGTTCGGTTTGTGCGCCATTTAATCTAGTGCCGATTTGTTCGTCAGGACTGCAAAATCGCTACTGTTTGCAGGACAGCTTCCATGGAAGGCGAGCAGGACAATTCTCCGTCGGTGAAAATTTTTTTCCTGGTTGGCGCAACCCGCGATGAATCAATAAATTCAATTTTTATTTCAAGAGAGTTATTTGAATAAGAGTTTATCTTACATTTCGGTCGATTGGCAATCATATTGGATTTTGCCAAGTCGTTACTAGGCAACAGTGTGCTATGCAGCGGATCCAAAAGATCAGTGAAAATAAATCAAAGCCTGCCGGTGCTTTGATTTATTTTCACTGAAAAATCCTACCAAATACAAATCCATCTTTGCTACTTTCAATTTAATATTCTCAGCTTGAGAGTTTGTTTGATTGGGATTTTCATTTCAAATTGTCGATTGGCAGCCAGTGGTATTAGCAAAACTTGTTTTTCCTTCGTCGCATAACTTAACCACACAAATTCGCTATCACAGACACCATTTTCGATGACGAACATAATATTCCGAACCAACATTCTCTGTAAATTCCAATTAGTAGTGTGTTATAAACAGTTGTTCTGTTGTGTTAACAATTCGCGTTGGATAGAGTCCTACCTCTAGGAAGAAAAACTTTTTGAGAAACAAAGTGAAAGTGAGAATGTCAAACCGATTTGATCCAGAACGCTTGCGCAGATTCAGGAAGCGCATAAAGAGCGAACATACGGGAAAGCCTCCGAAACGACCATGCCCCGATGCCGAGCGAGCTCGTAGAGGTAATGCGTTGCCAACAACTAGTTGGACGCTGGAGAAGGTCCTTCAACTCGAGGTAGGAAATTGATATTTATTAAATTTAAATCAATTCGACAAAGTGCATGCCAACATAGCAATTGAATATCTCTCTATGTTATCGCTCCCTGTCTTAATAAATTTCAACATTAATTGTATTCTGGTGATGACATGCGCCGCGTGCTTTTACATCATACGAACCTACACATTATATCGATACAAATAATGCGCTGAACATGTTTTAATGCGTGATTATTTTCTCAGGTGTTTATTTTATATATATATAAGAATTTATCATATGTATATTAACCAATCTTTTCTCCCATACCCATTGCAAAGAATAATGATATTTTATAAAACTCACTCTCTTCTGCGAGATCTAATATATTTATATATATTTCGATTTCCTTAACGTTTTAGCCATATGGATTCACTAATTTACCTGATATTCACACAGAAACATGAATAATAATTTCACAAGAAAACCATAGGCCATATTTTAGGTACGCATTTAACCTTATATTCCCAACTATGGCCAAATGTATTCATCACATAGTAAAACGTATAATATAAAAGTTTTCAATGGAAAAGTAAGAGTGAGCGGTTGTGTATTTTTTGAAGGGCCTATTCATACCAACACCTATATAACTAAATGAATATAGTGGGAATTTAATGTTTTGAAATGGAATGGCCGATTGATCACATCAGAAAGTCATTTAGATGTTATAAAGTAGCTTTATATTTCGAATATAGCCGAATGCCCGGAGCGATAATATAAATAAATGCCCGGAGCGATGAAATAAATAAACTTTACTGAAATTGGTTCGAACAAGAATCCTTAATGATATCCATATACATCGAAAGTTTTCGTCTCAATAATGTTAGTTGGTGACTTTTCATGGTCCAGTACAGCAAACGCCTTGTTAAGGGTGCCTTAGCAAAGGTATAACTAGTTGAATATCGTTTCTAGCTAAATTATTGTATGAGTTATAGATAAAATTGTAATCGTGCGCTACATAATCGACTGAGTCAAGGGACATGTACCCTATATGTTCAACACTTAATATATGTTTTTACCAGGTCTCACAATCAAACAGATTAAATATTTTATTGCACGCAACCTGGTGAAATACATCAGAAAAGGTATGCCAGGTATTGCGACTGGCAATTTTAACATCATTGTTCCAAAGTTAGAGAAACTTCCCTTCATTGATTTCATGAAGAAGTACCATTATCTCGATTTGGCTTTGAACTGTGATCAAACAACTAGTCGTGATGAAGATTCTGCCGCTTTAACCATCATTCGTGACCTCCGTTTGCAATGCCAGCAATATTATACATTTTTTTTGAACCACCGTCCAACGATTTTGATTTTTGACGAATAAACATTTAGTAATGTCAAGCGATTATGAATATAAGAATGAGCAGAACTATCATTAATTTAATAATTTTATATTCCCTAACAGATCCTCAACTATCTTCTAGGCCTTAAAGATAGTCCATCGTAACACGTGCAACCGTGGCCGTGTCATCATTTATACCAAAAGGCCCTTTTCAGGGCCACCAAAGATTTATAAAGAGTGCACAAGAGAATTTTCCCACATACTGACTTCATAAAACCAAACGGCCCTTTTCAGGTCCACCAAATAATGTCTCTAGAGCGTACAGTAGAATTTTCTTGCATAATGGCTTCAAAACGCTGGTCTAATGTCCCATAAGAGCCGCACCCGTCATATTGTGACTTAAACTGCTTCTATCGGTAAGGGTAAGCGACCGGCACAATTAATTGAAACCTTTTTAACGCTAATAATAGCCACACCGAATTTCCCTGACATTATAATGCATCACTTGGTTTAACGTAGTCTACGTCAACCGGTCGTGTCTTGTACACAACCCCACTGATTTTTTGCCCACGACCAATGTTGCTTTCTTTCTCCAAGTTGCGATCCATTACGAGAAATGAAACCAAATCATGCGAAATTGCATTACAATCTTGCTTTTTTATTTTGGGTGTAGCAATGTCAATGTTTCGTGGCCGTAGAGAACTACCTGTCTAATTAATGTCTTGTAGATGAACTTCTGTATTATTTGTAACATTTATTTTTTAAGGGCGGCTTGTTGGGCCTTCCCCAACCCCCTGTCTTGCCGGAGAACCATCGTGCACAGCACTGTTTAGAGTCCCAAGGACGGTGATCAGCCGCTCCTAACATGGAGAACAGACGCCGTTTTGAGCTGCGCATAACATGGAGAACAGACGCTCAGATAGACTGCACCATTTGAATAGGGCAGCCCCACTTCCCCCTTCCCTGTCCCGGGGTTGGTTACCCGATCTTTCCTATGATTACTCATACCCCAGTCGGCACCACGGGGAGGTAGGAATAGGAGTTGCTGGACAAGCGGCTAAGGATCGCAGTGGATCTATTTAATACCTGCAGGTACGCGAAGTACCAATGGTACGCATTGTCCAGTCATTTACCAACCAAATACATAGCGATGATACGTAGCGACCATATTACATCTGAACAATTAATTTAGATTTGGTAACAACCAGCGGCTAGCTAGTGTGCAAATAGTAGCCGATTTACAAATATGCACTTCAGTTTACTGCCACTGGAAGCAAAAGAAAGTTCACACGTCAATGACTGCCTGGATTCGAGATACAACTGAAACGTATATGATACGAACCTGAGAGGAGTGACTCCTTCAGTTTACATGAATGGTTTTGTAATGACTAAAATATTTACCTGCACTTAGTAATTCAGAAAAAGCACCAAAAAATGAAAAAAGTGCCACTAAATTATTAAGGCCTGTACCAACAAATAATGTGTGATCAGCATTAAAAAATTAGGAATGAGCAATAAAAGATGAGAAAAGATCTTCGGATAATCTAATTGTGACCGGTAAATCTGTCAAATAAAGCAACAGCTATTAGTATATGTGCAATTAAATATGGCAGTATTTCCGCCAAATTATGTAATTTGAGCACTAAACTATTCGCATATGTCTTTCAATTTTATTGGATTTTCCCATAAAAACAGTAAAATGAGCAATGGATAAATAAATAACCATATAAATATCCATTGCTCATTTTACTGTTTTTATGGGAAAATCCAATAAAATTGAAAGACATATGCGAATAGTTTAGTGCTCAAATTACATAATTTGGCGGATATACTGCCATATTTAATTGCACATATACTAATAGCTGTTGCTTTATTTGATAGATTTACCGGTCACAATTAGATTATCCGAAGATCTTTTCTCATCTTTTATTGCTCATTCCTAATTTTTTAATGCTGATCACACATTATTTGTTGGCACAGGCCTTAATAATTTAGTGGCACTTTTTTCATTTTTTATTGCTCAAATCTCTCTTTTAATTGATGATTAATTATGCTGCCGTTTTGTAATTTCAAAGGACGATGGCGAGGAACTAATATAATTAGGAAAGTCACGTAATACTATGTTATTTGGATTGACCCGTACTAGTATTCATAACGGATATTTGGAATACTCTCAATAGAATATAAATATACTGCAGCAAACCATTACGTCGACTCAAATTGTGAAACTTTTCCAAATTGCGTTCCTCGTAGTTTTCATATTTTTTATAGTGTACCGTTGCGACTGAAGTAACGCGATGAGTCACTTCCAACGAGGAGGTGGAACGCTCTTTGCTATTGAAAGAGCAATTTTAAGTACTCCTGAGCAACTTTACCAATATGACTTGCTCGATCAAATCGTTGTTAAATTGTCTCTTCTGACTAGATTTGTCTATGTATGTGGAGTTTTCTAGAGGACCAATAGTGAACCCGGCAGTAACATCGATGTGCGATGTGCGTTATATCATTTTTGCGATGTGCATAACGTAAGCCAAGCCTAGCAAGGCCTTAGCATTAATCCAGCAAAAGTAGTAATTGTACCTTTCACTAGGAAGTTTAGTCTAAAAGCGTTTCAGCTAGGAGGATCAAAGATCCATCTTAGTGAACAGGTTAAATACTTACGAGTGATACTGGATGCCAAACTGAACTGGAATGCTCATCTTGAGTGTGTGATCGGTAAGGCAACCAGTGCTTTCTGGATATTCTTAAAAACATTTGGCAGAAAATGGGGTCTAAGACCAAAAGTGATAATGAGGATTTAT
Source organism: Aedes japonicus (assembly GCA_034211315.2). Lineage (NCBI taxonomy): Eukaryota > Metazoa > Arthropoda > Insecta > Diptera > Culicidae > Aedes > Aedes japonicus. The sequence goes on along the minus strand of JASCZW010005450.1, from coordinate 170,639 downwards.
ACATCCATAATACGTCCAAAAGTATCGTATGCTTCTCTTGTGTAGTGGCCAAAAACAAAAGAGGCTACTGCACAGAAAAAACTTACAAAACTTCAACGGCTAGTATCTATTGTTATAACGGGAGCGATGCGCAGCACTCCATCAAATGCGTTGAATGCAATTCAAAATCTGCTGCCTTTGCACGAATACGTGCAACTAGAAGCGGAAAAGAGTATGCTTAGACTTAAACGGTTGAAAACTTTCATGTCTGGTGACATAATCGATCACCTGAGCATTTCACAAAGCTTTCAAAATGGGCCAGTGATGTATATGAATGGAGACTGGGTGAAACCTGTGGAAAACCATGACATATCTTACAAGATATGTAAAACGTCACGTATAGATTGGGAAGTCGGAGGTCCCACTGTTCGTCATGACTCCATAAAGTTCTTCACAGATGGCTCAAAAATTGGAACAAAAACGGGAGCAGGAATCTTCGGCCCTGGGGTAGAAATCTCAGTGGCGATGGGAAACTATCCAACGGTTTTCCAAGCGGAGTTCTTTGCTATAATAAAATGTGTTAACGTTTGTCTGAAGAGAAAATATAGATATGCAAATATTTGTATTTTTACAGACAGCCAAGCGGCACTCAAAGCGTTAAGTAATTATAAATGTACATCCAAACTTGTCTGGGAATGCATTCTTTCATTGCGAAAGGTGTGCCAAGAGAACTCGGTAAATTTATTCTGGGTTCCTGGACACTGTGGCATTGAAGGCAATGATAGGGCAGACGAGCTTGCTAAACAAGGATCAAATGCACAGTTTATTGGCCCAGAACCATTCTGCGGTATATCATACTATGCCATAAAAATGGAATTAAAATCTTGGGACGAGCAAAGAGTGATGACCAATTGGTTGGTCACCACAAAGTGTGTTCAATCCAAAAGGTTTATAATTCCCAATGTTACAATTAGAAAAAAGCTTCTGGAGCTCAATAAAAGAGTTCTTTGTACCTATAATGGCCTAGTAACCTAGTCTAAAGCCATTGTACCTATAATGGCCTAGTCTACTAAAGGTTATGATGGGGGAGGGGGAGTTTGAAAGTGTAAAATTTTGGTCTACGTGGTATATGAACAGTCCCTCACGAGACCGAAAGTATAGAAAGTCGATTGTTTCCAATATCTTGGCAGTCAGATAGCGTCAGACGGTGCAACCAAGAACGACATAGGTGCACAAATAAAAAAGGCAAGGACTGCTTTTGCGATCCTATGAAATAAGTTAACCAACCATAATTCAAATATTTAATATTCAATTCAAACGTGTAATTTGTGCTGCGCCTGCGTGACGCGGTATTTATCATAGAAGAACACTTCATAGTTACAGGTCCATCAACCGATGCCTGCGGTTTTTAATTCGTGTCTGGTGTTCTCATAACAGAATCTCGAAATCTGAGCTGCACCGTCGCTTCCCGATTGACCCAAATCAATCGGCGGACGACCCTCATTCACCGCCGTTCAAACAATTCAAACCGCCGTTCGACTGGTGCTGCCAGAAGGGCTAGCGAAACACGCCGTTTCCGAGCGAACCAAAGCCGTAATCAAGTAAGTTAACTTCAGGAAGGAACAGTGGTGGCGGTGGTTGATAAACCCCAAAATGGCCCTTTTCAGGGCCACCAAAATCAATGCAAACGAGAGTTGACATGTCTTTGGAAGTTGTTGAAGCTGTGCTTCGGGGTGGCCAGTCGCGAAAAATACCTAATCTGCTTTTTTTTAGGTTTTGACGAATAACCGCTTGTTCCAATCGTTCATTGTTGCCTTTTTTCTAATACAGGCTCTTTAAAAATAATAACATTCATTACACATTGCTACGTAGTCCTATGTCCTATGGCGAAATAATCTTCTGTTAAAACATTCGAGAACCGACCACAAAGAGGGCTGTAAAACATATTTAACCTGAATCAAGCTTCGTCAACAGTACCTAACGGGTGGCAATGAAGATTTTTGAGTTTTTTTTTCTCAAGCTGTAAAAAAAAGACAACCATACTTGGATAAGATGTGCTGTATTGAAATTAAAGATATATTGTCCATTGTTGAAATTACAAGGGACAGCCCGATGAGGTTGTACGCAAAGGTGACGTAGGGCTACGTATTAATGTGTAATGAATGTTGTTATTATTTGTTTCAATACTTCGTGCGGGCGCCATTTGTAAAATTTCTTTGGATTTCTTCTTTAAGCTTGTGTTGTATTTGCGCTTCGGAATAATATAGATACCGTTTAAATTTCCGAGCCGTGTTCGAAATTGTACAAAAGATTTAAGGTATGCGGCGAAGAGAAAGCTAAAATTTTTTTAGCCACGGCTGGCTTCCAATTGACAAGAATTTGGAACGTTGTGTAAGAAGTTTTCCAATTTAAAGAAACTCTTTACTTAGGAAAATCACAGTTTTTTAATGATGCATATTTGATAGATCTTTTTCGGACCTGTCGAATGGCCCATAGGACGATTTATTAATATTGTTCGACAGTTCTTTAACCAGCAATACATGCGTCATATTTGCAACAGTGGTTAGCAGATAATTGAAATCAATTATCTACTGATAACTAGTACCTGGTCATGTTAATGTTACTAGCTAATGCATTTTTTACATACATTAGCGATGATGATGGTGGCTGGCATATACCGTTCAAACCACTCAACCGCCTTACCGAAAGATTGGCGCCAACCAGCTGGCTACAAATTTACCACTAGCTTGACTAACCGACTGCATAATCAATAGATGCCTGACCAAGGGTTGCTCGCCAGAGCGCCCTCTAGGCTACTTGTCACCGCCAGTTGCTGGTTCAACACTGGCTCAATATTGCTCTGAACAGCTACAAGGTCATCGAGTGAATGAAGCATTTTGCGAAGGTGTCCTCTTTTACATCGTTCACTGCTTCATATACACTGAAAGTTAATTGTAGTTTATATTACAAAATCGAACGTAATACTCACAAATCCATTCGTTGTTTTCTGCAACGAAACTGATTTGTTGTTTTTATGAAGATACATTCGTAATTAATACACACGCGCAACTGTCAAAAGCACGATGCTTTTGTTGACACAGAAAGAACATTCGTACATTGTACGAAAACAATACAAAGAGCTACGAATAGTCACAAATTAAAAAGAAGCATCTCTCTGGTAGTTGCATGAAGAACTGACAGATCTTCTTTATCGACTCAAAATGTAATTGATAAAAAAAAGCGCCCGCAAGTGGATTTGTCCAGCGTTTTTTTATTGTTGATGACATGGGGTTCGAACCTGAATATTTGGAATGTGCTGATTCTGAATCTATGATTGATCTCACTTTGATTACTTTCTCTTTCATTCATATTACCATTCAGCGTTACGTTTTTCATTCAACTATTTGTAGAGTATGGTAGCCAGCACTGTTGTGTTTCTATTTGTACTAAAGAATCCCTCAAAAGATTTATAATGGCGCTGTAATAAATGAAAGAGAGCGAGAGAGGAGAGAGCCTCTCATTGTTAGATTCGCCCTTTTGAAAAAAAAATCCTAGAATTATTCCCGCCTGTTCGGGAACGGAAGAGAATACACTCGACTCTTGTTAGCGTAGTGCTTTAAGCTACAAAATGGGAGATATTTTATTGTTTTGTTTGTTTAGAGAAATTAAAGTAAAAATAACTTACAAATTCAGTGCTTCTAGTTTTGTAGTTCCACGAACAAATTCAATTTTAGGTTAAGTAAAATGTAAAGTTTGAATATAAGCACTAGAATGGTAGATTTTAAGTTAAAACTATTTGCAGTAATTATAATAAATCTAAACTATGTTTTAACGGTAAATACTACTCACGTCGATCAAAAAATGTATATAATTATGCGAAACTGCTGTTGTAGCTAATCGTGCCAAACCACATTTCACTCCAATTCTACTGATGTTTTAATTTTTTCCTTTCCTTTCTACCGTTTTCCTATAATCACTGACCTTGACAGTTTACAAAACTGTCATTGTTGATGGATGCTCTACCCACTCGGTGCTTCTCATTTCATTGCTATTCACTCGATGAGTTCTCGGAAGTGTTGCCAGCCGCAACATGCCCCGGCCCGTAAAGATGAGTAGCGGCCTCAGCTTTACCTGTCTCGTTTATCTCCAGCACCGACAACTTGGCTACCGGTCTCCGGAATACACCACTGGACGTCTGGACTACTGCCTGCCTTACTCTGCCGTCCTTTCCTGTGGTTACCGTCAATACTTTTCCCCGGACCCATCCATTCCGCTTTGAATCGTCGATGACCACGACCAAATCTTCGTCTCCCCGAACCATCTTGTTCTCTTAGTCAGCGTAGGGAGGTGCTCCCTGATCCAACGTTTCCAGAAGATGTCAAGGTTGTGCTGGATCACATTCCACGAGCTGACAACTGTTGTACCGGGATCGACCATCTCTACGGCCGGCTGCTTTACCCCACTAGAAGACCCGATCAGAAAGTGGTTTGGTGTGAGGGCTTCCTGCTCGGCCGCATCAAGAGGTAGGTAAGTCAACGGGCGTGAGTTAACAATAACTTCGGCTTCCACGGCTACAGTGTACAATGCTTCATCATCCAACTTGCGCTCTTGTGGAAGACAGCTCATTGCAATTTTGACGGACCTCACTAAGCGCTCCCAGGAACTGCCCATATGAGGCGCGGAAGGCGGTATGAATATCCACTTTGTGGAAGCGTTGGTAAAGATGGCTGCTGAATCTTCATTGATCCGTTTAATTTGCTCCTTCAATATGCGTTCAGCTCCGGTGAAGTTTCTTCCGTTGTCGGAATGAATCTCGATCGGAGACCCTCGTCGGCCAATGAAGCGTCGAATGCAGCAGATACAGCTCCTTGTCGACAAGTCGAAGGCTACCTCCACATGAACGGCGCGTACTGTCAGGCACGTAAAAAGTGCAATCCATCTCTTGGCATTCGCACGGCCTACTTTCACGGTGATCGGACCGAAGTAATCCAAGCCGACATAACTAAATGAACAAATAAATGGGGACAGTCTCGCTACAGGCAGAGGTGCCATTCTTGGGACGGATGGTCGAGATTTCTGTATCTTGCACCACTGACAGCGGTTAGCTACTGATTTTACCAACACTCGGAGCCGTGGTACGTAGAAACGTTGTCGCACCTCGTTGACAACTGTCTCGGCATTGGCATGCAATAGCCTACGGTGATAACTGTCTACAACCAAGAATGTCACGTGATGGTGTCTGGGAAGTATGATGGGACACTTTTGATCAACCGATGCCATTTGAAGAGCGCCTATGCGACCATCGACGCGCAGAACTCCTTGATCGTCTAGTATCGGCGTCAGTTTATACAGCACGCTAGATTTGTCCACCGACTGACGTTCGTTGACTGACAATTTTTTATTCTTCTGGATGATGGCGATCTCGTCTGTGTAGGAGTGAAGCTGTACAATTCTCCATACCCAATTCTCGGCGTCCTGTAATTCTTGCTGAGTCAGGATTTTCTTCGTGAAGGGTTCTTGTTGCTTTCTTCTACATACATTCACGAAACGTCCCACGTAGGCCAATGCTCGCAGGAAGCGATACCAGTTCGAAAAGCGCTCGAATTGAACTAGTGATACCGGTGCTACTTGATGAATATTACAAGGACGTAGTTCCACATCGGTAGAACAGATCTCCTGTATCACTTGCGGCCAGCGCCGCTCGGCCAAGTACAAGAACTCCGGGCCGTGGAACCAGCGGCTGGAAGCGTCGAAGCAAGGGCCTTTCCCCACTTGGTGGCTTCGTCCGCCACATTTAGCTTACTTGGCACCCATCTCCAGTCGTTTGCGTTCGTTGATGATAATATTTCGCCTACTCGACAGGCAACAAACTGACGATAACGGCGGTGCTCGGACCCAATCCAGCTAATACGGTCCTTGAATCGGACCAGAAAACTCGTCGACGAGCAGGTACAGAATGACCATCGACAACAAAGTTCGCGAGTCGAACTCCAAGCAGTGCAGCCATCAACTCCAGTCGAGGAACCGTAGCGTGTTGGATAGGTGCGACCTTGTTTTTTGCTGCCACTAGCGCGCACTGAACGGCACCATCATAAGCCTCAACTCGAAAATACACAACGGCCGAGTACGCATCCTCGCTGGCATCAACGAATACGTGGACTTCAAGAGTTTCGTACAGGCTGGCGCTTGCATTCTGGAAATAGCACCGGGGAATGCGGATCTTTCCAACTTGACTGAATAATGCAATCCATTTCTTCCAACGATTATAGATGTGGTCGTTGACACGTGCGTCCCATTGTGTCTTTGTCCGCCACACTTCTTGCATCATGATCTTGCCGTGAACCAGAAACGATGAAAGAAGCCCAAGCGGATCAAATAGGCTCATGACGCACTTGAGGATCTGTCGTTTGGTTGGTCTTGCTTCCGAATCAATGAGTGCGGCGATCTCCTTTCGAAACGTTGTCGAGAAACTTAGTTCGTCTTCCGCAGACTGCCAGAGCATTCCCAGGACCCGCTCAGCGCTACCGCTTCCCGACAAGTTCAGTTCTTTAACGCTTTCTGCTGACGGTACGTCCAGGTGATCCAATACCGCTTGACTATTTGATGCCCAATTGCGGATTTCAAATCCTCCCTTGGAGTGAATAACCTTCACATCCCTTGCAATCACCTTCGCTTCTTCAACTGTCTCGAAACTGCTAAGGTAGTCGTCCACATAATGGGACTTAATGATTTCGTCCGCCGCCTTGGGGTACCGTTCAGCAAACTCCTCCGCATTTGTATTTTTTACAAATTGCGCGGAAGATGGCGAGCAAGTTGCTCCAAAAATCGCTACGTCCATGATATAAACTTGTGGAGGTTGATCGGGACTGTCTCGCCATAGGAACCGAAGGAGTTGGCGGTCAGATTCAATTATGCGGATCTGATGAAACATCTCTTTGATGTCCCCTGAGATGGCGAACGGAAATTGGCGAAAGCGAAAAAGGACGTGAGGTAGGGGTACCAGGAGATCAGGGCCCGACAGAAGAAGGGTATTTAATGAGATACCATTAACTTTCGCTGCGGCATCCCATACTAAACGGATTTTTCCTGGCTTGTTGGGATTGGTTACAGCGCTGACGGGAAGATACCACACCCGTTTTGGATCTGCTGATCGTATCTCTTCCTCCGTTGCTCGATGGGCGTACTCCTTCTCCTGGTACTCGCGGATCTGGCGATGGAGGTTCTGTTTCAGTGCTTCGTCTCGTTGCATGCGCCGCTCCAGGCACTTCAAACGTTGTAAAGCCATGGGGAAGCTGTCCGGCAGATCGACATCATCGTACCTCCAGATTAGGCCGGTTTCAAAACGATCGTTCACTCTAGACGTTGTTTCCTCCATAATCCGACGTGCCCTTTGTTTTCTTCGGAATCGAGGGGGCAATCGGTTGAACTCCCACATAATCTGCGTTGAAATACTCTCTCATTAGATCATCGAACTTTCCGTTGATGTCACAGTCACAGATGTGGTAGTTGACGTGTTCGAATTTGCGCTGGTTATCAAGGCTGCCATAAACGCACCAACCTAGACGTGTTTTGGTTGCTACCGGTCCGCGATCCCCTTCTCTCGTATCTTGCGGAACGGCAAGGCCAATGTCGCGAAGTCCTAGCAGCAGACGAGGTTTGGCGTTCTCATAGCTCTGAACGGAAAGACCTGCTAAATGGGGGAATTTTCGTTGCAGTTCACCAAAGCGCAGTGTCTGAGAGGGAAGATTAAGACTCTCGACAGTTCTAACGTTCGTCAGGTGATACCGCTTCTGTTGTTCTATATCCGATATATCCAAAGAAATCAACTGCGATTCGGACTCTAGTCGTGACATGTTGGCCGTCCATTTGAGGCACAACGGTGCGTTTGGTCCTTCGATTCCCAGCTGCTCTGCGATGCTGTGCTCGATTAACGTTGCTGAAGAACCTTCGTCGAGAAAAGCGAATACTTCGATGGATCTAGAGGGCCCATGAAGGATGATGGGAATGATACGGAACAGCACCGACTGGCCGTAGTGGTGGTAGTTGTGGTTTTCAGAAGGCTGATTAGTACCCGGGTCTCGTGATGTGGCGGGTGAAGAACTTGGGGTGTGGAGTAGCGGATGGTGGCGGAGTTCACAACCATTGACGCCGCATCGATTGGTGTTCCTACATGCTCGACGACCATGAAAATTCAGGCAGGTACGGCATAGCTTCAGGGTAGTAACTGTCTTCCATCGATTCTCAGTGCTCTTCTTCTTAAAGTCGGCACATTCTGCTACACGATGACCATCTCTGCTGCATATTTGACAACGCTTCAACGCTGATTGCGTCGCTCCTGGTACGCTTGCCGCTTCAGTGTGTGCATGAACGAATCCCTTCTCACGAACCTTTGACTTTTCGTTCCTCTGTGTCGGTCCGACGTACACTATCACTTTGCTGACGGAATCCACAACCGTCGTCATGAAATCGCTGAAGATTTGCAACGTTGCAACTGGATGATTTTGCAGATGTTGAGCCCATTGCAACGTCACACCAGCAGGAAGTTTTTCAACGAGTTCTTGTAAGAGGATTGGGTTGGAAAGGTGTGATTGCTGGCCTGCAACGATGAGATGCTGGGTTAGGTTTCGTATCGCCATTCCAAACTCGATCAGTGTCTCCAACTTTTCCGGCTTCGGAGGCGGTGTTTCACGCACGTTCTTGATGAGTTTGCCGATAATCATCTCGGGACGACCGAAGAGAGTGTGTAGCGTTCGCATTACATCTGGGACCGATTCGGGTGACATAAGGTAGTACCTGACCGATTTGAGCGCAGCACCTTTCAAGCAGCGCTGGAGCCGAGAAAGATTTTCGGCGTTGTTGTAACCACAAGCATTTGTGGTGTTGTTGTAGCTGCTCACAAACATTGGCCACTCCTCAGGGTCTCCAGAGAATTCCGGCAAATCCCGGGGCATTACTTGACGAGCGGCGAGCTGTTCTGTAGACGGACCTGCTGGTCTACCAACTGGAACGGGATCCATTGGTTGCTGATTATTTCGTGGATTATTTGGTGTAGAGGGCGCGAACGGATCTCGCAGCTGCTCTTGGCCATTTTTATTTTGTTGCTTCTCATTAGTGGGAGGACGGTGCTGCTGCTCATGACTGGACAGGTAAGGTTGCTGCACGTTCTTCTGCACTTTTGGCAACACTATAGGATCAGGGACGGTCCTACGTGGCTGTAGTTTAGACGGACCAGCTTCTGTCGGATGTACTTTAGGAATAGCTCCCTTCGTCACTTCATGTCCGGAAGAAACAGGTGTCGACTGATGTTGCAGTTGAAGTTGGTATAGATGCAGCTGTTCTTGCAGTTCCTGTAACTGCTGCAAGGATGGTGGATAATCTTTCAACTTTTGTTGGAGCAAACGATAATGGTCCTTCTCAGGAGTGACTGGTGGAGCTCTACTCTCACCCTGTACTCCTCTAACTACTCCTTCGCCCGTACTCACGGTGGGTAAATTGGAATTTATCGTGGGAACTGTAGAACTGAACTGAACTGAACTGTACTGCTGTGGTTTTGGTGGTACTACTGAGGGAGCGCATGGCGCTAGCGATGTCCGATGTGCTGCTCTTTGGTCCTTCACCCAGTCAGTGACTTGCTTGTTCCGAGACTCCATCTCATCAACCCGACTTCGTACACTCCGAGTTTCGACTTCTTCAAGCAGCGAATCTTCCATCAGCTGATACTTCTCCTTGAGGTAGTTCCTCTCTAACTCTAATTGCTTCCTATCAAGTTCACGTTGTTCCTCTAGTCGTTTCATATTTAATTCCAAACGAGCTTTCCGGGAAGCTGCTGAAGAGGCGTTGGAAACCGATTTGTCAGATGGTGGTAAGCATTTTGAGCAATACCATTTCCGTTCCTTAACGGAATCGTCTACTCCGGCACACTGAGTAGTGCCACCAGGCATCGCACGTATCGCAGCCAACGAGGTTATCGGTGGAATCCGGCCTTTGGCAAGCAGGACAACTGTATGTGTTGCTGTTATCCGGAGTTGTCTCCATGATGGTCTCCTCTTGCTCATTCATCAAACGATGAATTTCTTAAAGTTTTGTTCGGGAACGGAAGAGAATACACTCGACTCTTGTTAGCGTAGTGCTTTAAGCTACAAAATGGGAGATATTTTATTGTTTTGTTTGTTTAGAGAAATTAAAGTAAAAATAACTTACAAATTCAGTGCTTCTAGTTTTGTAGTTCCACGAACAAATTCAATTTTAGGTTAAGTAAAATGTAAAGTTTGAATATAAGCACTAGAATGGTAGATTTTAAGTTAAAACTATTTGCAGTAATTATAATAAATCTAAACTATGTTTTAACGGTAAATACTACTCACGTCGATCAAAAAATGTATATAATTATGCGAAACTGCTGTTGTAGCTAATCGTGCCAAACCACATTTCACTCCAATTCTACTGATGTTTTAATTTTTTCCTTTCCTTTCTACCGTTTTCCTATAATCACTGACCTTGACAGTTTACAAAACTGTCATTGTTGATGGATGCTCTACCCACTCGGTGCTTCTCATTTCATTGCTATTCACTCGATGAGTTCTCGGAAGTGTTGCCAGCCGCAACACCCGCCCATATCAGCAGAAACACTATCATGCATGAGTACGGTATAAAAAAGAAACAGCGATTGGCTGGTCATCACGAAGTTAATTTCGTGCATTTTACAAAAAGGTGTAATGATAGTATTTCGCCAGATAAAACGCATTATGAATGTTTCAAACAATATACGACACATTTGTTCTATGTACAAAATTCATGTTTACGAAACGCCTGAAAGCTACTTTACGAAAATAAATTTTCAGTGTAAGATCTCCTTTAATTACATTTGAAGTCTGTGATGGGAAAATAACTTGAAATTCAGTAAATTTACTGAGCAAAACGAAATCATAAGACATCAACTTATGTTTGCATTATTTTCAATAGTTTCATGATGGAAATCAGTAGTTTTCAATGTTAAAAACGACGCGTATGAATAGTTCCAATCGATTAAAATAAGCATTTTGAAAATGTTTGGAAAAACGCCCCAGACATTAACGCTTAAAATATGACCGCTTTTCCTGACCGTCGGAATAGCTTTTTGTAAAGATTGTACCCCAGTATAAAAAACAAAGACGTAGTCTTACGTCAAAAATTAATGAACTTTCGAAAACTGTCCGTAATCGGCTGTTCGGCGATGCTTCCGTTTGATATGGAAACAGGAGCGTTGTACGGTCTTCATGTCAACTTTGTGAATGCATCTTTTGATTCTTCCAATAAACTGTTTGCAATTCGTTGCTCTCCAGTTAATTTTTCCCGAAGAAATCTTCGATTGAGTGACACTGAGGCAGACTGGTCGGGTTGCGGTTTTTGGGTTGATGGGAATGAGATAGATTGGTTCTGGTATACATCTTGATTGATAGCCTAACCAGAGGGCTTGAACCGTGGCTTCGAAAAACCTCTCTTGGATATGGCAGTGTTTTATGTAGTAGAACTATTTATGAAATAGTATCGATCGTTTCCAGGACCGTTCGTCTTCGATAGAGGGAAGTAACTTTCATCGTCCAAAACAAAACATTTTCCGGAGTTTTTTCATCAACTTACAGCATTGGGATAACAGCATTGAAATCTGTTACTTACACGCTCGTTCAGATCTACTCTAAATAGAGTAACTTTCACTCAGTTTCGTATTACCATGCTAAATGTCAAAAACTGAGTAACTTGATATAAGGAAACTGAGTAAATGCTACTCTGATTGTAAAAGCGCTATAATTATATAAATAGAGTAATTACAATGAAGCTGTCAAAAGCGAAAAAACGTGGTTCAGTCGATCAAGAGTTAACAAGATGGGATGGCTGTATGTGGTAATCAAAATCATTTCCACGTCAAAGTGCTGAATTCATTCCATGACTCAACAAACATCAATGCTGAATAACTGTATGTTCAAACGAATTTGGAGAAATTGTTCAGCTTTTTCTTCTAGAAAGCTGAATAATTTCTCCAAATTTGTTTGAAGAAGCGGTTATTCGATACTGATGTTTGTTGGGGAATACAATCAATCCATAAATTTACAAATTCAGAGTATTTCGACTCTTCTGTTTCGACTGGACAGTTGTCGGAAACAGTCAACAATTTCATTAAAATAAAATAAAAAATAAAATTAGATACTGATTAACGTTTACTCAAATTTTGACAAGTGACCTAGTAAATCAGACTTGAGTAACTCATTAGCTACTCTAATTAGGGTAGTTCCAATTTTAACAAAACTGAGTCATTTTCTACTCAGTTTTGTAAAAATGCAAACATACGTGACTGAGTAATGTTTACTCTAACTTTGACAGGTGATCTAGTTAATCAAAAATGAGTAAACTTCAATTACTCTAATTAGGGTAGTTCCACTTTTAACGAAACTGAGTCGTTTTCTACTCAGTTTAGAGTAATTACAAACGAGCGTGTAGTGTATTCCGGGGCTCTTGTCTTCTTAAGGCACTTTATTCCGACTCTTTTCATTGTTTTGCAGATGCACTGATGAGAACAGTTGATCTTTTTTGCGGCATCCCGTTGGCTCAGTGAATACTTGTAATACTTGTTGTTAGAGGCACGAAAAAGAAGAAGAAGTCCTTTTGCATCCATAATTTTGATTGGTCTTCCACTACCTCGCTTTCGAGTTGTTGTTCGGGATCTTAGGATATGGTTAACAGTCGAAGCCGCAACAAAAAGTTGTACTGTACACTTTGTGCCGAGATTTCTGTGCAGTTCAATGAACTGTACAACGCACTCGCGAAATGTTATTTGTTTGAACGGCATTTTGAGGAAAATTTAGCAAGCATAAACAAAGAGAAGAGAGAGAGAGAAAGAGCACGCTAATGTTTTTGATTTGTCGAGTTGTCAATCCCAGTTACATTTACTCGAATTTGAGTGACCTAACTTCTGACGAAAGTGAGTCACAATCGACTCAAGATTGAGTTAAAAAGGCTGGCAGTGCACTCGAGTGGTGTCTCGAAAACATTTAAAAATTTTAGTTATCACCCGTTACATCCTCATAATGCTGTCAGTTTTATGTTTTACGTCTGCCAATAACACATGCAAATCATAAGATTTGCACATTTGAAAAGCACTGACAAGGCCATAATGAACCTATGCATACCGGTTTGATTTTCCGATCAATTCATAAGGTATTAGTTGCACTTTTCATTCTAAAAATAGATTTACATGATTCACTTTACCTCTGAGCTGAGCTGTTGCTTCATCGAGGAAAATGGATTTAAATTAATCGATTTTGTTATCAAAAAAATACTCATACGAGCTATTTAAAATTTGATCGGGTGATCTGCTTACGTAGACAATCAAAATTTACATCAATGTCATATAACATCATCCTCTCCTAATGACCCTGTTTATCTTATAATTGACTTCGACGAATTTCAGTCTCGTCTGGCATCATTAAGAAAGGTATACAGAATTGAATTTCCTATCAGCAAAGCCGTTTGGTCCGCTTTCCATACGTGACACTTGATGAGTCAATCCCCCCCCGCAAACAGGCAGACAAGCGAAACGAAACACGATTGATGAACTCTCATTTGTTCGTAGGCAAGAATTTTGTAATTTGCATACGTCGCTCACATGTTCAGGTACCGCTTCTACAACTCTACATGATTGGCACCTTTCGCACTGATAAATAGATACCGAGAACCCGGGGTACAATGCTTTGTTATTGGGCGTGGAATACTTTGCAAAAATAGCTTATTCAATTTACATGAAATTTTGTGATGCCTTTCCTATGCACTGCCAATCTGCCGATCTTGCACATGCTGTATCGTGCATCACATTCAATACTGCACAGATGATCACGCAAACAACATTTCACACAAATTGATGCACCCCAAGTAAATATAGATACAACAATCTGTCATGTAACATGATGATAAATAGGCCAATCACTAGAAGATAAATCGAAGAACCCCGGGACCAATCTATGATCAGGATAACGTCAATCATTATGTTTGCAAGTTTTACACATATTATACTTTGGCTAAATAAACACTTCGATTAAAAGGACAAACATAGTGGAAACTCGCAGCTCGGAAAAATCCATCTATTATTATATTTTAAATATCATCTATGGTACATAATATCCCGTCTACAATACAGTCAATATATCTCTACATTTAATGACGTTTTATATTTGAAAAAAATATAAATGCCACCATAAGACGTTAAGTTGATTTATGTGATTGCGACTGGATTTGTGCTCAACCAAGTGAATACATATTCGAAACAAACCACTATTTTCAAGATTTTATAATATCTCCCACTGTCAGTGAGCCACTCAAAACTAAAATTGTACAACAAATTCTCTAAGAAGCAATTTCGATGGAACTCGCGGTTGTTGTTGACGATGTTTGCATTTCAAAACACTCTTTAAATAATTGGGAGTGGGTTGAGTTATTTTTATTTTGATGTTTCCTCTCATATTTCAATTCTTCTGTTGCCGAGCAGAGTCCCAGCTTCCAATGCTGTTTTACGCCGCATTTGAATCCCACGCATGTGAAAGATAATCTTTAGATGGAATGAAATCTCGCACTTAGTGTTAAAAGGACGTGACTGCAGTGATTGGTTTCCGCTCATCGATTTTCCCTTCTTGTCGTTTCGGAAACTTGATTTAGTTTGCGGGGCATTTTAAAATGCAGTGCGATGAAGGATGACTGAATCTTGCAGAATACACAATGAAAGCCTCGTAAATGACGGTTCAAACCAAGATATTCCCTGGACAAACAATCAAGCAATAGAACTCGATCAATGCAGTTACGGCCTTTTGATATTAAGTGCGAGAAATCCATCATCATGTTGGCGCTTTCGGTGCATTTTAAGCATCCTCTTATCTAGGCTATAAAAATAAACTCAACAGCCGCTTTTCCTCTGTTGAGTGGGCCGCCAAGGAAAGCCTTCCGTATAATTTCTTAACCTGTTGATTTGCATGGTATGGTTTGTTCGATCCCGTTTAGACTATATTATATGGCAGTATCCTAAAACATGAAAACAAAATAATAACAACCAATCCACGCAAAACTCAGAAGCCACCCAAGAAGTAGCATCTCGTTTTATCTTACTAATTGGTTCTGTCGGTGCCATTAATCTCAATTCACCGTATTTCATTCCCATTGAACCCCTCCTGCGTATTCTCGCCAGTCCACCAAGTGATGAGTATCGCAGAACGTCATTACTACCGGTGCCGGATATAAATGGAAAACGGGTCATCGAGGGTAGACAATGACACGTGGAGAGAACTTGAATGGAAAGAGGTTTTTCGCTCGGGAACCCTTTGCCAGCGTGCCAGCCATGATAACGAAAACGGATCAATTTCATGCATAAATAATGATTTTATCCAACCATTTTTCTTTCCGTCCACACGGACTTCGGAGGCGACAACAACGACGACAACAACGCTGCCGTCCAACCGTGTTAGCTTCACACTTGTCGTGGCTGAAGGTGATAATGATCGTCCGGTGGGTAATGTTTTACCGTTAGATGTAATAGAGAAATGTTTGTTCATAAAATGTACCGATGTTCGCGTTCAGTTCATACATATGTAACAGTTGCACGAAACGCACTTTATTTTCGTCCTATGTATGAAATAAATCCAGTCATGAATTTTTCAGGACACAATTGTAAATAAATTTGCAGTAAACAAGAATCGGTATAAATAATCGCATAACTTTGCACAGTTAAAATCCTACACCCTAAATTGTAAATTTATTTTTAGAACTTCAACCACCACGTATACGCAGAAAAAACAACAACGTAAAAATTTACGTATGCGGAGCTTCACCATCATAAATACAAATCAACGTCAACATAAAAAACGCTCTCTGATAACTTGCAACTGGCATATCAGAGAATCTGTGTTGAAAAACGAATAAACTCCAACCTAGGATGTGATCGGCTCAAATCTGCTGTCAGTCTAGGTGGAGATGAAATTTAATAAAAAGTAATACATAAATAACACTGAATTCGCTGTTACCGGTTAAAGCGGTTTTATGTGATCCAATGTTCTCAATTCTCAACTGTTTCTAAAGCAGCTATTTTGAAAAAAAAAATGTACCTCAAATCAAAGATGTTTCCAAGAGCATGCAGAAGTTTTAGTTTGGTCACATTTTTTCCCTCTATTATCGAGATTTTTCAGCTCTGAGGTGGTTCATCTCCCGTCGTAGTCACTCAAATACCTTTTTGAGTATTTTCGTAACTTGTCCGGGGGTGAGATTCGAACTCGTGACTTTGGCGTGAGAGGTATGGATGTTAACCACTACGCAGGGGTCGCCCCCCTTTGATCACATATTACAACCCTATCCTTTCCTTATTCCGCTCTGGGACTGTTCGTAAACCACCAAATTCAATTCTGTATACCTTTCATAATGATGCCAGACGAGACTGAATTTGACACTTTCAAACCCCCCTCCCCTCCCTCATCGTAGACTTTAGTAGACTTTTTTTTCAGTGTAGATTTTGAACTATTTCACGGATCGCTGAATGGGGCACTTATATAACAGCTGAAACTCTCCACTTTATTTCGTGGTACAACATGTTTACATTCTTGTTGCATTCAGTAAAATTGCGTCGAATCAAGTGGACCCGTATTTTGTACGCACGGCGGCAAAATCCTAATTTATCGGTACGCGATCTTGTCAAGAAACGAAAACTACCGAAAAGTACCATGTTTTGTGTTACTAAATCATTTGACCAGCGCTTGACTGTGGATCGGGAGGTTGGAAGTGGAACAATTCGAAAAATATTCTCCCAACAAATGGACAAGAGGTGGTAGCCGTTATTGAGAAAAATCTCAATCTTACTGTGCGAAATGTGGCGGGTAAGTCAAAATCATACGTACAAAAAGTGAAGCAGGGGCAAGGGCTGAAGGCGTACAAAGTGAAAAAGATGCCCAACTGTGATGAGATGCAAAATTTCACTGCAAAAAGTCATGCAAAGGTGCTTGACACCAATTTTTCGCAAACATTTTCTTGTATCAAAATGGACGACGAAACATACGTACTCGATGACTTTAAATAGCTTCTGAGTCTGGGTTTTTATACCGCAATGCAAAGCAACGCCGTTGCCCAGCATTTCCGGACAAAGAAAGTGTCCAAATTCTCGAAGAAGTATTTGATTTGGCAGGCCATATGTGGTTGTGGTCGAAAATCTAAAAGTTTCGCCTTTACCGGCGCTATCAATCAGGATGTGTACGTGATAGAATGTCTGCAAAAGCGGTTGCTACCGTTTATCAGAAGCCACGACTCTCCAGTCTTTTTTAGCATGATTAGGCCGCTTATCACTATGCGAAATCCGTCCTGGAATGGTATAAGGTACAAGAGGTCAAATTCGTGCCAAAAACAGCCAATCCACCGAACTGTCCAGAACTTCGCCCAATAGAGAAGTAATGGGCTAAAGTTAAGCGGAAACTCTACCAAACTAAGGCGAAATCAATTGGCACCAATGATTTCAAGAGAAGATGGAGAATCGTCACGGCGGGCGTATTTAAGGCGTATTCACCGTACGGAGCCTGATGGCGGGTGTACCACAGAAAGTTCGAGAATTTTACAGAAAGAAGGATTAACATCTTAATCAACTGTTTCTAATGTAGATATAAATCTATTATTGTGAAATAAACAATCGGTTTTTTGATTATGTGTAAATTTTGTTTTGCTACTATTATTTTTGTGTCCGAAATTTAACGTAGACAGTCTTTAGATGTATAGATGCTACCCAAGTAACACACAAAACATCTTCTTAGAATGATTTATAATTCTTTGTATTATAAATGCTTTATAAACGTATTGCAAAACATGTCAAGTTTGGAGCGGTTTGTAACTCTCGAATTCTATATCACTCTGACAAGCGGTCGAGCTAAAAATACTTTTTCCACTGTTCCAAGTGCTAACTACTTCATTATTGTTCTTAAAAACATGTTTCCATACATTTATAATACATGAAAAGGACAAGATATTATGGGCAGTTCTATATGCTGTTGAAATTACATTACATCAACCTTGTTTTGCAAAACTCGTTCTTTTTTCTCCTTACGATGAACATTATGGTTTCACTGCCAACGGGAAGTATATCATACACACTCAGAGTTCGTTTTTCAACAAACTGAGTTGGCTTAGCAAAGAAGCTACAAACCTATCACGCCAAGGACTAGTGTTCAAATCCCACACTTGAAGGCAATATTATATTTTTGTATTTTTTTTTCTATTTTATGTTTTATAAGGCTTCACTTTTTGCGCTTTTTGCGTCATATTAAAGTATGAAATGAAGTATTATATACCTAAATTTATAACCTATTTTTGTCATTTAACAGTACTTAAAACTTGATTAGTACAAGCTGTTTTGCTTGGGTAATATGAAGATAGTCTATATCACGTAATATAAATTGTAGTGTGAACGGGATGTTATGCTCCATTCTTTAATTAGCTGCCATATTATGCTGATTTGATGTATTGCTTCATTTTTTCTAAAGTACAGGGCTCGAAAACTGTGTGCATTGCAGCACACATTAGTTAACAACATCCATCACGGAATCGCAGTACACACTACCAAAATCTCGCGTAAATTTCTGTCCCTGAGACCAACACATGCAAGCGTCCTTTAGCGCATGAGAATGTGTTGAAAGAGATGAGAAAATAAATTCAACCGAACATCTTTTGTCGAATTGCGTATGTTTCAGTTTCAGGAGACATAATTTTACACGAAATCTTTCTTTACGTTCCCCGACTATTACATTCCTCGACTTTACGTTCCCGGACTATTTACAAACATGGATTAGGTCTCGTGTAAAATTCATAATTTCTAAGTGTGTAGTTTTTGAGTTGTTTGCTTTGGAAAAAAGATAAAGTCTATCATTAGATATGGTGGCCAAATAAGGACTATTTTCTGAAGCAATGACTCGGAGAATGAAAATCGCTTCAAGAGTGTTGACATGGGTGAATTGTACTCAATATTCGGTACTTTTGCGACTGTGTGTAGTTATCACCTTTATATTTTCGTAGCACGTTTTGAATTGTAAGCACAAACCAACAGGCTATGTATTGAAAGTGTTCAAAGGGGTCATTCAAAAACGACGTGCACTGATTAGGAGGGGGGGGGGCAAAATTGTGACAATATGTGACATGGGGAGGGAGGGGGGTTAAAAAAATGTGACATAGAACAATTTTGCATTATTTAGGTAATATAATTGTTTCAGAGTTGCAACGAAAACAAAAGTGTCGAAAAGTTTGGATGAGAAATTAAAAAATGCTGGTTACTAGGCAAAAGGTAAGTAAAACCTAGCAATTTCCATTTTCTAAACAACCTACCCCCTCTTAATCCGACCCTACTTTCGGGTATTTGTTAACTTGTTTTCAAAAATTCGTCGACAAAAATGGGAACATTGGTTATAAGTCATTTTGCATATTCAATTTGTAATATTGCATACTGGTTACAAAGTTTAGATATGATGAAAACTGTGTTATGAGTTGTGACCCTCATTCCATATACCCACATCATTCAAAGTTTATCTTGAACATTTCATTGCAAAGTCAGTACCATTCATATCTCCAGAACTGTTTTTAACGTAGGACTACGTTTCTCTTTTCTATACCGGGTGTCATTTCAAAATTTTGAAAAATGAGAGCGTTATGCAAAAGTGAAAGGTTTTTGAACGCTTATACCTCACGTTCCACTAAACAGAATGACTCCATTCATACGCCTTTTGATCAGAAAAATTCACCAAATGTTCGCATTAAAATATGAAAGAAGCTCCATTAGTATAAGTAGTTCAATTTTTCAATTCAAAATGACCTACTTTTGCTGCCATACAAATTTGCATATCAACAGATCGAAACATTTGTTTACCCTAACACGGTCATAGGAAACGGGTTGCAAATGTCTTCTTCTTCTTCGAAATAACTTTGTTGCCGGTGTCTGATTTTTCAATTGTGGCCCGTCCCATATTATTAAATTTGCTTCGTTCTGCATTTTCGTGACTCCCTTCTTTCTTGGCTATGCTACAATGCTAGGATATAGTCGCGGGCGAACGAAAATTGGTTCATTGTTTGCAAGCAGCTTTGCTTTGGCTTTGCTCTTCCGCCACAGTCCATCTGGTAGTGGTATGGGAGACAAGGCAATGCCGGATATTTAACGGATGAATTCTCGAGTTTTTTTTTCATGAAGGCGTATCTAACATTGAGAGATTTTCTCCGGACTCGTTCCCTTTTATTTATTACAGCGTCGTTATGAATCTTTCGAGGGATCCTATAGTGCAAATCGCAACACAATAGTGCTGGCTTGCATACACTACAAATAGTAGAATGAAAAACGTAAAGGTGCTTGGAATATGAATGAAAGAGAAAGTAATCAAAGAGTCTGCTGTCTCTCAATGTTCAATTCGCCCAAATGACAAAAAACCCTAGAATTATTTTCCAACACGTTATATTATCACCGTCCTTTTGAGGACGATCAATTGACTTTAACAGTAAAAGAGTATTTGTTTGAATAAAATTGTCATACTAAATTTAACCTATGCCACCATTGACCCAGAAAAAAAGGCGTCAATACAATAACATATGAAGCAAAATGTATAATAGGTGACAGGTTAAAGTAAAATAATTATTCAGCGCTAACATTAGACTAGGGCGAATCTACTTTTGTAAACAATAACTTTTGTACACACTACCAAAATCTCGTGTAAATTTCTGTCCCTGAGACCGACACATGCAAACGTCCATTAGCGCATAAGAATGTGTTGAAAGAGATGAGAAAATAAATTCAACCGAACACATCTTTTGTCGAACTGCGTATGTTCCAGTTTCAGGAGACATAATTTTACACGAAATCTTTCTTTACGTTCCTCGACTATTACTTTCCCGACTTTACGTTCCCAGACTATTTACAAACATGGATTAGGTCTCGTGTAAAATTCATAATTTCTAAGTGTGTAGTTATTTTCTCTTGAACAAAAGGTCACAAATTAAGCACACTTTAAAGAAGAGGAGCTTTATCTCTATTCGCTGACATATTCAATTTGAAGGAATTGTATACAAGTTTCGATAAATTAACAAACGAAGTGTTTGTTTACAAAAGTAGATACGCTCTGATCAAATGTTGGCGCTGAACTATTTCATTGGTTCTTCTTACTTTTCTAATGCTCTGATTTTCTGTGGGCATAAAACAAGAGAGTGGTAAGGTTTATTGTGCAGTTTGACTACTAGTTCTCAAAAAAAATCTCAGCATAAGTCAATCAAAGTACGTTACGGAGTCTCACGAGCGGAAGCGCGAGGCTAGTGAGAAACAAAAAAAAACATAAAAAATGCAAAGAGTTTTTTGTATGAACGTTAAGAGTTGATAGATTATACAACTTCATATGTACGCAAATACTCAAATTACCTAGCTCAATAATTATCAACCATATGTGTTATGGTATGTATTTATTATTTGAATAATACCATTATTACTATAAACCAACGCGGTCCTACGAGAATTTCGCGGTTATAATCCACCTCTATTTATTTTTTATATATTTTTTCTATTGAAAATTTTACAATTTCCCAAGAATCACTTACTTTAAAAAAGTTTACTTCAGTGTATATAAAAAAGTTCAATTCAGGAATCTAAAAATGCTTGAAATTTTCTCGGCAATAAAAATATGATCTAGATTAAGTGTCGCACAAAATTTTAACATGAGGAAAACCACTCGGGAACTTTGGAAAAAGCTCCGTCCGTTGCGAAAAAAAATCAATCAATTTTTTTTTTCAAACAGAAATATTGTAAGGAAATTTCAAAATAGGATCTTTTCTCGTTTTAGAGGTATGAAAATATGTATAAAATGTTTTGTAATTTTTCTAACAGTAACATACAAAAAATCCCAAATGTTCTTGTGTTGGAAAGTGCTTTGATTTTTTCGGCAAGCAAAAATAAATGAAATTTAAAAAGGTTTTCACAAAAGGTTCTAGGGAGGAAAAACGAAAAATAACATCGTCTGTACCAAAATTTCCAACAAATTGAAATATTGATTCCTTACAAGCCTTTGCATGTCAAGGTGGGATCAATTCTCGTTCTCAAGGTATGAGAATTTCAGTAGAATTTCCCAGATTGTTCACGGAAAATCTCGACAATTCTCGATATTTTTTGAAAACCAAAAAATTCTCCGCTTTCATTTTTGTATGGTTCAACAAATCGAATTTTGTAAGCAAATACAATTGTTTTTTTTTTCCTTTATTATCAAGATTTTCAGCCTTGGGCTGGTTCATTTGCCATCGTTGTCACTCAAATACCTTTTTTTGCTATTTCCGTAACTTGTCCAGGGGTGAGATTCGAACTCGTGACTTTGGTGTGAGAGGTATTGATGTTAATCATTACGCTGGGGTCGCTCCCCAAAAACAATTTTGTTGTTATTTTATTGATTTCATTTCTTTTTGAATTTCCGATCAAATATTATTTTTCGGACTTGTGTAATTTCAAGCATTTTTCACTACCAGAACTTTTTCTACGAGTCATAATGTGTTTCACATATTCTCTATAAAGAAAATTAGGAATATTTCCACATAATTTTCATATTTCGAGAGTGGAAAAAACATCCAATATCGATATATAAAAAAAAACAATCGAAAAGAATTTGGTTTGAATTTTTCGCGATACAAATGGATTTTTTCTGGTTGTTCCGAACAATTCTTAAACAGTAGAAAAATGTTGTATAAAATATCTTTCCAAAATTAAGAGACAAACCTAACTCTTATATATAGAAACCCAAATTCAATCTTCACAGAAATTCTTGTTTTTTTTAATTGATAAAAAAATTTCAAAGACTTTTTACTTCTTAATTTATGTTTTCAACGTTTGCACTGCAAACTCAAATTACACCTGGGCTTGATTGCGGTCAGTATCTGGTGTGTAAACCGGATTTGGCTCGATTATGGGGTACTTGGATACCACATCGGTATTCAGCCGCTCCATCTCCTCCAACGTTCGCTTCGAGTAGTGGGCTGACGCCAGATCCGGCCAGAACACCGCGCCTTCGCCCTTATGGTATTTATTGATGAACGATGCAACTTCCGGCAGGCATTTCGTACTATAAATTCCCCCGTTCACGGCCAGTCCGGAGCGAAAGAAGAGCGGCTTTGACATCCACTTCGCACTGATTGTCAGCCACAGCAGCACCTTCCTGGGGAACTTGGTGTATAAAATTAACTTCACCTCGGAGCTCACTGCCTTCGTGGGGGAAGTAAAATACGAAGTGCCCTGCCAGTCTTTGCCATCGAGGGTGAGATAGGTCTAGTTGTCCATCACCACAGCCACGTCGCGATTCGCCGGGAAAATCGAGTTGACCATCTTATTCAGCCACTGCCGCTGCGTCATTGCCTGCAGCTACGAATCCAGTGGACGCGACTTCCGCTTCCTGACATGTATGTTCATGTTCGCCTGGTACTTTTTCACTGTTTGGCCAGTGGTCCAGAATGCGAATTTAGCTGGATAGATACATTATAAGCCTAAGCTTGAAGTTTTGGAGCAAAATTGTCTCCAAAAAAGTTGTTGCTAATAACAATGCGCTTCTCTCAGTGTGAATGAGAAAACTAGGGTGGTCCTTATTTTCAAAAAAATTGAAGATCTAACTTTTTTATTTGTAGAAATAAAGGCATACATTAATCGAAAAAGTTGAAGGATAAATAATTTCAAGCGACTTTGATGGTATAATTTTTTCTGTACCTTTTTATATGACCGAATAAGGGTTTTTTTCCTCCGTAGCTTAGGGTCCCAATAATTTATGCCTTTATTTCTGCGAATAAAAAAGTTAGATTTTCGGTTTCTCTGAAAATAAGGACCACCCTAGTTTTCATTCACACCAAAAGAAGCACCTTGGTATTCGCAACAACTTTGTGGAAGACAATTTTGCTCCAAAACTTCAAATTTAGGCTGAAAATGTATCTTTCCAGCTAAATTCGCATTCTGGACCACTGTGCATTGGGGCTTATTAAAGCCTGTTGGTCGGTTCAATAAAATAAAATAAGAGTTTCAAAAATTTAACGTTTGAATCTAATTTCCCATCTCTATTTACAAAATTAGATACGTCTGTTTGAAAAAGTATTCGAGAATTGAGTTTTAGTTAGAAAATTTTATCATGGCTTAGGGTGTTCATTTACCCACAATCCCCTGGTGATTTTATGGAATTTCAAACTACTGTCCTACACAACGTTTTCAGAAACTTTTTAAAAAATTGGATAGAAACCAATCTTCAAAGAGGGCAGAAAGAAAACGCAGCACACTATGATCTACAGATATGTATGAAAACATATTTGAACAAGAAAACAACAATTATTTTTCAACAACTAGCTCTGTTGATTTGGTGGTTTATTTTTTATGCGAACGTACAGGACTTGTGCCATTTCGTACAAGGTTAACTCTGTGTACTTAAACAATTTACTTACTGTTACATATTTCCTAACATGATTAATGTTACAGCAGCGACATGATTTGCAGATTGTTTTTCAAGGAAAAACAAACTTTGGATTGTTTTTCGAAAGGCACTGAGCCACCGCGTAGGCTGATTCGCAATTGTTCTTAATACCATCGGCAACGGTTCGACAAGCATCCAGTGCATTGCGCATTGGGGCAGCGAGTTCGTCTGGCATGATGAGATCGATTTGCTTGAGCGAGGCATCGTAGTTTAGTTTGCCTTTTTTAATCTGGAAGATGAATAACAAATGTGATCTATGGACGCGTACATTTCCTAACAATAGTTGTTGACGAAGAGAAACGTTATAAGAGTGTTGGATCGAATTGGACAACCTCGGATTAGTGAGATAATAACGGAAAAAATTGTTCCTCCAATGCATTAAAATTCATGGCTTGTAACATTGGTGCAAATTAATGCTCAGTGTTCTATATTAGATCACGATAATAAGCTTCACAAAAAGTAGTTATGGTAACTCACCACTTGCATCATTTCCATTACACAGTTAACATAGCACTTGAGCTCCTTGTTATCGGGAAAACTTGGTTCTCTCAATACGTTAACCAAATCTTCACTGACTTTAAGCTTCCCTATGCAAACGTTCCGAATCATCTCGCCGGTCTTCATCATTTGCTCCACTGTGGCTTTCTATTAAAAAAAAAACAAACAAAACAAAAACCAGCATTTAGTGCTGCAAAGCCCAGGAAATTATCCCAGAATGCAAGTGGAATCATTACTCCCTCGACTCCGATGCCATCACGCCAATGAACAAGCATAACCACCGCGATCCAACCGAAAAAAAATAATTCCACTCGTTTGGCCATTGTCTGTGAACTGGGTTTCTCCAGTGACTGTCGTTACGAGTTCATTTACCACACTCCAGCTCTGAACGTTGTGTCTGGAAATAAAAAGCGATTTTTAGTTATTTGATTTCTCGGACCAGCTAGCACTTCACCACTTGATTCCCAACGGCAGACTTCCCGATCGGCACTAATGTGATCATGAATTATTAATTTTAGCTTATATATAGCTCCTTAACAAGATTCTTCTGCTATACCTTTGCGACAACTGGAAAATCTCTGACTGCTAACCGGAACCGTTTAACCTAACTGCAAACGATGACTGGGATGAAAATATTGAAAATTCATAAAGTGTTTTGACTGAATATGCAAAATAGCAAAATTATACGGTACGGTTTTTGCGCAAGGGTGGCATTTACGGATCCACCCCTTGGCACTTGTGAAAGCTGTCGATAATGGCTGAGGCATCACGTTCGCAATGCTGCGGCACAGGTACGCGTGACATTTAAAAAATGGTCGGATTGGTTTAAATGGTGAGATTTGAAAAGTTTGCATAGTTTATTGTGATGCTTCCAATAGAAAGCGTCTGTTTAGGTTTATTGAATGATTACGTGTACAAATACATGATTATAACAGCATCGTCGTGATATAGTCTAGCCGTTAAATGCACAGTACTATCAAGCCGGAAACGGCAGGTTCGGATTGGAAATTTTCTAGTCATTGCAATTTGTTTCGCAAATATTCAAACGGAATGGGTGGAAAAAAACGCACGTGCAGCCTCAATTCGAAGTGCATGCTGTTTCTGGAGAAGAGGTACTTTTGATAAATGTTTAATGTGGAATTAGAGTGATCTAGTTTAATATATTTTTTACAATCGAATCAACTTTATCGGACCAAGTTTTCAATTTTAATGTACACATAAAATAATAATCAATTTTAAAAGACGTATAAAATTCCCCTCGTATAATTGCAAACCAAAGCAAGCGGTAACAACGTGATTGTTTGCAATCTTCCTTACAACAGACCTGATTCCAGTGATATCTAGCTTAAATTTACATAAGATAGATAGATAGATGGATATCTTTATTATTGAGCTTTTCAACCTAGGCTGGTTCAGCTCATAAAACTTACATGAAAGATACCTTTAATTTATGCCAAATCTAGCATTCCCTCCATGTACATTAGATAACGTAGAAAATAACCTGTTACACCGTGTCCAATATATTCTCATACAAAATAAAACTTTGTTTATCTCAAATCGATAATCCAGATTTTAATGATAACTTTACCCATTATATTGCAATATAACACTGATTAACCTTCTTGACCAGCTCCAGGCGTTTTTCGAAACCGTCACAGGCGGCACGCACGACTTCCTTCGGCATTTCGTCCCAAATTCGTTTGATTAAGTGTTTGAATTGGTTCATATTAGACATCTTGCGGTCATTTACCTTCGCCAATATGTAAGAAATAATACGAAATAATCCAAGGAATTCAGATCTGGTAAACTGGGAGGCCATTCATTCTTGTCCAAAAAGTCGATGAAATTTTCTCGGCACCAGCCCTGAACGAGATTTGCAATATGCGATGGCGCTCCGCCCTGCTGAAATACATAGTGATCATCTCCAAACACCTCTTGTACATTTGGCTTGACAACTTTCTCCAAAACTTCCGTTTTATAATATATGGCATTCACTTTAACGCCTTTTTCGATGGAAACCAGTGGTAGTTTGCTTCGCTTGCAAATTCCTCCCCAAACCATCACTGACTCACCATTTTGGAACCGTGGAATCTATCACTCTCTGAACATTTCTCGAAGAAAGAGCCCACAATCTGTCGTTCTGGACATTGTAAGATTGTTATCTTTTCGTCGAACGAATAACTTTTCGTCAGAAAAGATAAATTCTACCCCACCGTGCCGCGACAAAAGCAGACTTGCTGTTTCGAGTCGTTTCTGCTTGGAAGGTTTCGAAAATTCGTGAACCTTACGTTTCATGAAAGCTTGGAATCCGAGGTCATGTTGCAGTATATTGTGCATTGACGTTCTCGAAACATTCAGATCTGCGTCCATTTTACGTACAGAGCGCTGTGATTTTCGTCTAATCCGTTCCCTGACCACTTTAACAACTCGTGCAGTCTGCTCCATACGAGTACGACCGGATCTTTTCCGGTCATCCAACGAACAGGTGTCACGGTACCTCCGGATTGTTCGGTACACACAATCCCGCCTAACTCCGAGGTTTTTCAAATTTCTAAAAATAGCGCCCGGGCTACAAAAACTTTTTTATCACCACAGCACGAAACTACTTAATCGCTGGTAAAAGATAAACACCGAATGAATTCATTCGGACATAACCTATAAGCGTTTGTATAAACATAGTGCAAAACTACACCAACACATACGTGAAGCACGTTGAGTAGTTGCACAACACCAATGCAAGGAAAAAGTGTATGAGAATATATTGAACACGGCGTGTATGACTGTTTCGGCAGATTTTAAGCGTTTGTTAAAATTCATTAATTTTTGTGTGTCAAACAAACTACAATCTAAGATTAACGCAAGTCAAAACAAATAAATTAGGTTCACAAACTCCAGATCAAGTAACCAGAACATTACACAAAAAAAATAATACATAATACTTTTTTCAGACACATAAAATTTCCCCTCGTTTAATTGCAATCCAAAGCCGAAATTAATTACAATTTTTCTCGCAACAGACCTAGTTTAAGCGGTTTTTGGCTTCAATTTTCATGAAATATCACATGAATTTATGTAAAACGTGGCATTCATTTTATCTCCATTAAATAACGCACAAAATTCGATGTTTCTTTCAGACTGTGCACACGGAAGAAAAAAAGTACCTAAAATTGAGTATTTTTAAAACTTATAATTGGGTAATTGTGGTTGAACTGAAGCGTTGGTCAAATGTGATGCTCATTAGGTAAAGATTACTCAATGGGTAAGTACTTCATTGACAACTCAGTTTTGAGTTAAAATGGAAGTAGTTTGCAAACTTTTATTTTATGACGTTTATAGGATTCGAATACCGAAAACCAATATATATGTTGCAGTACTAAACTAGCCGTTATTGTTAAAAATCGCGTAAATTAAAAAATAAACAAAATCAATAAAATTATCACGGCCATTTATATTTTGATTCTATCATCACGAGAGAGGCACTTTATTTTAAATGTTTTATGACATTTGCTAACTAACCGAAAAAAAGTGCTAATTTTTGCATTAGGTTAAATTTACCCACCATAAACTGTGCGTACAGTTACTCAAATTTGAGTACTATGGCATGTGTGTGTATGTGTGTATGTACAATCCAACGCCCACCATCCGGCAGTGATTTTGTGGAAGAAAAATGTTTGCTGTTAAACGAACTTTTGTCCACACGACAAACATTTTTAGCTCGGGAGTTGGAAGGTGATAGCTCTGTTGAGTTCCAGTGACCCATTTCAGAATGCCTGGTTACTCACGTCCATTCCGAGGTCACTTTCACTTACAACCAGCCCCGCATAGACACAATACAAACATCAAATGGAAATTAGTATTGTGCATAAACTTCCATCATCAGGTCATATTGTTTTGACGATGGCACGTATTTAGTAGTATCGTTCTAATTTAGTTATAATCGGATAGACCTCACCGGAAATTGTTGCTGATGTTCAGTTTTCATTTGGACGGCCACCCTGTGATGCTAAAGGATGCATTTATGTCTCTAAAGGAGAAGCTCTATTTGGCAAATATTTCCACATCATCCTTTTCGCGTGGAACAGCACGAATATATTTAGTTCTTCGTGCAAAAATGAAATATAATGAAAATCGCTGGTAAAAAAACACTTTCGAGTAGAAATTAAACTTGAAAAATCACAATCACTGGGCAATGAATGAAAAAAAAATCACAGCTCTCCCTCTGTAGACCACGTGATGAGTGCATCTGAAATTATATGCCAGCCACTCAGACGCACTGCCGCGCATGCGCGTTACCTTCGATCATTGCTTTTGACCAGCAAATGGCCGTTTTTTACATTGCATTAGTCTTCTTTTTTTCACTTCACACTCTGCCATTTATCAAAATCCCTCGTTATGACGCGACTCTATATCGACTTCAAAACTGCTAATAATCATGAATACACTCTAGCGTCACTTTACTCAATTTTTGAGTACAATTGAATGCTATCTCTTTTTCTCTCATGGAAATGTTACTCAATTTTCGTAAAAAGTGGATCTACTCAAAAATTGAGTTGATCCACTTTTTAACGAAAATTGAGTAACATTTCCGTGAGAGAAAAAGAGATAGCATACAATTGTACTCATAAATTGAGTAAAGTGAAGCGAGAGCGTAAACTCGCGACCAAGCGGAAAAATACTCTAATTTAACCTTTTTTACCCGGGTGGCACAATACATATAGCACCAACAAACAAAGCAAAGCTGATTTAACTCTGCCTCCGGGTGCAAAAAAATAACTATTAAAATGGGGAAATGCTACCGATCCTTACATATTTTGGGAGTGAATCGATTATATTCACTACGTCGTACACAAAACACGCGGAGGTTTTATGACTTAACTGTTTGTTTAAGTTGAATTACGAGTTAATTTTGATATTTTGCATCGCGAAAACGACGCAGCAGAAACAAAACATGTCAGTTTCAAAGCACGGCTTGCTGCGGTCCTCACTCAAATTTGAGTATTATGGCATATACTCAAATTTGGCTTCCCGCACGAAACTCCAGAGTTGGGTAAAATGAACTTAATTCTGGGTACTTTGTTTCTTCCGTATTAGATGGCGGTAAAGGATCATTGCTAAAATTATTGTAATGTTTTTCCGGCACGATAATTTGTTTTCATTTTACCTCACGATTTTATGAGAACATTTTTCCAAAACTTGTATTCAGTATTCAGATTCTCGATAAGATCGTGACAGTTCCTAGTGCTAAGTGTCTGTAGCTTATTGCTGCGCTCACTTTTTTTTATATATCCGAAGCGACATCTACTGAAATTTTAAAACACCGACGTTTGTCTGCATAATGTTTGTACGCCTGTTGCATACCTTATCAGGCGCATTATTGTTTTATTCGTATTTGGAGGATAAATTAGCCTTTGGGCAAAATTACCACCGTTTCACAGCCTTGTGCCACTGCACTATGGTCCAGATCACGAATTTACGAGGAAGTTCACATGCATTAAACAATATAAATTGCGCTTTCAAATGACGTTTTTTTTCATTGCCCCAATCATAAAAATCAACATTTGAAAAGGGCGTATTTTTTTAAAGAAAAACTTCAATTACTATTGATTGGTTGAAACTATCGGCAAAGTTTGTATACCAAAGTACGCATCTTTAAAAGTTCTAAAACTCGTCGGAAAACAACTTTACGGTGAGAATCAAAGTAAAAAACAAAAAAAAAACATTTTTTTATGGTACACTTTTAGCTGATGAGCGAAAATTGCTCTAAATCGGTAAATTTTCAAGCTACAAAAAAATTATAAATAAAAATTCTATGAAATTGTCTGCGCTACAACTTTGCTCAAGAATGTAAACGTCTATTTCAGCAAATAAAAACTAGAAGGGACAGCCCAATGGGGTTGTACGCAAAGTTGACGTAGGACTACGAAGCAATGTGCAATTTAGATCGCTTGATTGTTTAAAAAATGGCCGAAATTGGTTTCCTTCCACATCTAATTCCCATACACTAAACGTTCGCACTACAACCTTTATTGATATAGCCTGTCTTGGTATCTACATTCATACATCTTGCTTTCACTGCAAATAATATGTGTGACATATGATATCAAGATATCTATATCACCTAATATACCTTGTAGTGCTAATGAGAATGAGCTCGGAAACCTCGTGGTCCGCTAGCTCTCCCGGCAGCATGATTGAAAGGCGACTTGAGTTTCCAGAGACGTAAGGGCCATCCGCCAATTGATTTAAGTCAGTCGTGCAGCTACGCTTTCAATCCGCTCGGAAATATCATTTTCGAAGCTGTTCATAATGCTTATCGCTTTAGAGGAAACGACCGAATCGGGTTAAAATGCTTCAGCACCCGGTAGATGAGGTGTTACACGTTTTCTTCTTCCAAACCTTGCTGCAGATGGTTGTGGCCTGTTTGGGGATTCAAAGTCTATTATTGCCGATAGACGTCTAGGTCGAAATAGTGGTAATTGAACGATTTTTTTCCCCTGTTCGGGACATAAACCACTGCGACCAGTAATTTGATCTATTGCAGTATATCCCGTAGCCTTTGGGGAACGTCCATTAATTACGTAACGCAAAAATTGACTTTTTTTTAACCCCCCCTCCCCCCTTGTCACGTTTTTTGTATGCATCCCCAAATATTTTTGTATGGATCATCACGTTTTCTCAAAGCCCATCTCCCCCCTTACTGCGTGACATAATTAATGGACCTTCCCTTGTTTAGTGCATGTCGAGTTACTTCATCACTATTGAGAAATGATTTGGTGATGTTACAGTTGTCATTGTTTGTTTTGTTGGCAATGAATCAGGTTTAATTGAAAGTTTTCGCTGTTTAAACCCTTCGTGAGCGACAGCACTCTTCAAAGGCGCGCCCCTTTATCAGTCAAAACCGGATTCATTGCAAACAAAACAAACAATAACTCCGATAGTGACCATTCATCAGAACCCTAGTCATAACCAATTCAAACTATAGAACATCAAATAGAAAATAAGAATTCACATAAATGAAGACTAACCATGTTTTCTTTATTCCAATCTCATCCTCGGTGGCGCAACACGAGTATTGTCAATTTTCACAAGACATAAAATGTAATAAGGCCAATTAAACGTTCCTTTGACTACAAAAACAAATATGTTCCCTAGTTTGAATTAATTCGGACTAGGGTTCGGTGGTAGATCTGATACCCCGTAACGCACCACAAAAAGGTGATCTACCAGCGTTACGGGCCAATTGAACGATAGACCAGCATTGGGATGTAAATATGTAAGAAAATTCTATTGTTAACTCTTTAGATAGCATTTGGTGGCCCTAAAAAGGACCGTTTGGTTTTAATAATGAATTAGTATTAGTATTAGTAATTAGTATTAATTAGTGCACGCTAGATGGATGATTTTCTCTCCCGACTCCTCCTCCAGGCTAGGGCAATCCGAGTTGCAGTACCTCCACGCAACCACCCGTCGATGGACAGCTCTACGACTCGGAGCAAATGGTGGAGTTCGTGCAAGAGCTCTATCGCCAACTACGTTCCTGCCGCTCCAAGGAGGAACAGCTCAAAGCCGCCACGTCCGTGACGATGAAGTTTCTGTTCAAACATGGACCGTAAACGCACCATCAGCATCCTCAACTGGAATGCTTGTTCCATCCGGAACAAAACCATTGAGCTCGGTGACTTCCTTAAAAGGCAGGCCATCGACATCGCCATCGTCACCGAGACACACGTTAAACCGGAAATCAGCATCTTCATCCCAGGATACCGGATTGTGTGATTTGATCGTAGCGGCTCTAGTGGAGGAGGAGTTGCGATCGCCCTGCGCTACAACATCAACTGCCATCTGCTTCCGAGCTTTCAGCTGCAGTCCATCGAAGCCATCGGAGTCGAGGTCGAAACTGCTGTCGGCCCAATCACCATCATCGCGGCCTATTGTCCCAAGTAAGCCAGTACCAACAACGGCCCTATGAAACGACATCCGTAAGCTAACTCGGAGGCAGGGGCAGTTCATCATCGCCGGTGACATGAATGCGAAACACGAAACCTGGGGGAACACCCGGCGGAATCGGAACGGAATTATTGTACAGGAAGACCTGAAAGAGGGACATTACACCGTCCTGGGCCTGGATACTCCCACCCGGTTGAGCCGATCCGGGATCCATTCGACAATCGACATTTTCCTCACCAACATGGGGAACAACATCGCCCAGCCGATCGTACACCAGGAGCTCAGCTCGAACCACTATCCGGTGGTGGCCGAAGTTGGATCCTCGGTCAACCGGCATCGTATAACCAGACGGAACTACCATCGCGCCAGTTAGGAGAGGTTCCGACAACACGTTGACGACAACATCGATTTCGACGTGCACTTTGATTCAGTTGATGACATCGCCTACTTTAAAAAGTCTTTGCAGTCGAGTGACAAAAATTATTAAGGCCATAATGGTGGACCTTAAGAATAACAATTTTGCCGACAAGATCCGCTCTCTCCCAGATTGTGCTAAGCCGTTCTGGAAGTTGACCAAAATTTTAAAAACTAAGGCAAGGCCCATTCCACCGTTGATCCCATTAGACAGCAATGGCTCTAAGGATCGATTGATAACTCCTGCAGAGAAGGCTGCTGAGATAAGTCAACACTTCGTCAGTTCCCATAATCTCGGACAAACATCGTCAGTCCACATGAAGCTGCCGTTAGCGCGCTTATTACTAACATCCATCAAAACCCCAACGACTTCACAGAGGAGTTGGAGATCACAGCTGACGAATTGTTGACTTATATCAAGAGCTCAAAGAATATTAAGGCCCCAGGTTTCGATAACATCTTGAACTTAGAGCTCAAGCAACTGAGCCCCCAGTTTTATAACCATCTGGCGATTGTTTTCAATCATTGCCTCCGACTTGACTACTTCCCCACGTGTTGGAAGTCAGCCAAAGTCATCCCCATCCAGAAACCTGGGAAAGATCCTCCATGTTCCAAAAGCTATAGGCCCATCAATCTTCTCTCAGGACTATCAAAACTATTTAAGAAAGCGATCTACCGTCGGCTTCTTTCATCTACCGATGAGCTGAACATCTTGCTCGACGAACAATTTGTCTTTCGACGTGGTCGGTCGACAATTCACCAACTTAATCGAGTCAGTAATATCTTCAGACGGAACAAGTCTGTTTCGAAATCATCTGCCATGGCACTTCTCGACATCGAGAAGGCCTTTGATAACGTGTGGCATGATGGCTTGGTGTACAAGCTGCATCGATACAATCTTCCCATCTTTCTGGTGAAGATAATCAAAAATTATCTGACGGACAGAACATTCCGTGTTTCGCTGCAAGGTGCAGTTTCCGATGCACAGGAGATTTCCGCCGGTGTTCCGCAGGGAAGTATACTAGGTCCACTTCTGTTCTACCTATTCACCTCGGACATACCCTCGCTCCCTGAAAATGGATCTCTGTCGTTGTTCGCCGATGATACCGCAGTCGTCCACAATGGTAGGGTAATAAGAGCGCTTACAGCGAAACTGCAGCGAAGCCTGAATGTTCTGTCTGAATACTTCACCGATTAGAAGATCTGTATCAATGCGGCAAAGACCCAGGTCATCCTATTTCCACACTCCAACTCTCCCAGACTTGTTCCGCCTGAGGATTGTAAAATAAGCCTAAACAACACAACGGTGGAATGGGCCAAATCAGCTGTCTATTTTGGCGTTACAATAGACAGCAAGCTTATTTTCAGGGAACAGGTTGACAAAACTTTCACAAAGTGTAACGTTCTGTTGAAGCTACTGTACCCATTGATCAACAGAAGGTCTACATTATCCCTGAAAAACAGGCTTGCTGTCTATAAGCAAATCATACTTCCAGTCATTGAGTACGGCATGCCAATCTGGGAGAGTTGCGCAAAAACACATCACCTGAAGCTTCAGCGTGTTCAAAATAAGTTCCTCAGGATGATCCTGAACACCCCTCCGAGGACAAGAACATCTGAGGTCCACCGTCTGGCCGAGATAAAAATGCTCGACGATCGCTTTAGTGAGTCTATCAATCGGTACAGGGCACGCTGCCTGACATCGGATCACCAGGTCATTCGGAATCTGGTTCCCCACCCCTAGGATTTTCAAATTGCTGTTTTAGTTGTAGATTAGGTAGGTTATCAAATTTTAAAACTAACAATGCCCCAAGGGATGAACTGAAAAAAAAAATTAGAACACAACACACACGCAACACATAAAACACATAAAAGGTTAAACAAAGCTGAAGAGCCCAAATGGGCTAAAACATTTAATTTGTAAAATTAGTTTATAAGACAAAGTATGGATAAATAATAAACAATTTTACTACTACTACTACTGGATGAGTTTCTTAACAGAAATATGCCTAATCTGCTGGCCACTGACGGCAACTAATCCGGTATGCACAACTAGGAACTATGACGAACTCAACCACACGGTCGGATTCCGACGCGTCGCAGTTCGGCTCGAATTATCCCTTCTAGAATTTCGTTCGTTAGTTGTTCATGGTTCTTTGTGATATTCTCCGAAACGCGGCGTTTAATGATTGCTATGTTCAGCCGGTAATTGAATTTCAAACAGCACAAGAGAAAACTTCAACCAAACTCTTTAGTTAGTAAACTTATTTGGTCGTCCTGAAAAGGACGGATTTAGTTGACGGAGGAGAAATACTTTGCAATGCCCCTTAGGCTTTCTTTTTTCATTCAGCTCCTCATCGTTATTGCTGGCCATCTGCAAGTGACGTGGTCTTCTTCTTTTCACAGGCGGTGTTTTCTACCAACGTGCTCGCCAAGCACGTCTGTCGCATACGGATGCACAGCGACAACTGATTGTATGGTCTGTTTCTGCTGGTCGTCGTTCCCACATGTTCCATAATTGCTGGCAAGGTTGCTGTGGCAGCATGAACTATAGTCACTAGATTCATAGTCTGGTGGATACAACGACGGCAGCCAATTTGAACTGTCACTTGGCGGAGCCAATCGAGCATATCTCGAGTAATTCATGTTCATGGCCTTAAAGCCATTTGTAAATAATGACTTTAAATATCGATTTCTCTTGAATCTTAAATCACTCTCGTGAAATAAAAGCAGCATTTGGTTGAAGAATGTTAGTTCTACCATATGGAGTAGTAGGATATAGTGGGATTCTCGTGATTCGTGAGAAATCAACGTTTAAAGTCATCGTTCAGAAATGGCTTTTAGGCCCTTTACATGAATTACTCGAGATATGCTCGATTGGCTCCGCCAACTGACAGTTCAAATTGGCTCCCGTCGTTGTATCCGCCAGACTATGAATCTAGTGACTATAGTATGAACCAATCAGAGCGTAGCGCAAATATGATGTCATTTTCGACCAATAGCTTTGTGCGTTCAGAAATTTGTGTGGGACGGAGATAAGTTATTTTGAAGAAGAAGAAGACATTTGTTACTCGTTTCCTATGACCTTGCTAGGGAAAACACATTTTGCAACCTGTTTATATGCAAATTTGTATGGGAGCAAAAGAAGGTCATTTTCAAATGAAAAATTGAACAACTTATCCAAATTGAACTTCATTCAAATTTTAATGCGAAAAATTTGTGAGCCTTTTCGATCAAATGGTGTATGAATGAAATCATTCTGTTTAGTCGAACGAGAGTTATAAGCGTTCAAAAACCTTTCACTTTTGCGTAACGCCTCATTTTTCAAAATTTTGAAACGGCACCCGGTATAGAAAAGAGAAACGTAGTCCTACGTTAAAAATATAGTTTTTGTATTTCCGTGAATATGGGGAACACCTTAATTTTAATCAACATCAAAAACTGAACCTTAGTGATACAAACCATGTTGTACAACATCACTTTGCTGTAAAGTTTCAAGTTTAGGCGCTGGGAGCATGTTTCCTCATAAATTCGTGATCTGGACCATAGTGCACTGATGTAACTGACGTTTGCATATTACTAGGGTTTCTGAAAGGCGGAGTGCCATTTGAAATGTAGCAAAATATCGTTCTCCGTTACCGAGGAGATGAATCATAACAAGCAATCATTATGGATGTGTCAGTCTTGTTGTTACTAATTAGGTTTTTCTAGCGTACAGTGCACCAAATTTAAATTATTATGTTTTGATATTGGAACTATCTTCCCAACATCATGAGCTCCCAATAGTAAACAGATTTTTTTTGCTAGAACCAAATATGTGATCCGATAACGCTCGTCATGTTATTAAATTTAATAGAATTAGTTTGAAATTGTTTGAAATACAATATATTCAATTATTTCGGATATAAAGAATTCAACTGGGCCTACAAAACTTTCGGCATCTTCCGTGCTTGTACGGCCACAACGAAATTCATTGAACCAAATTGATACAAATTGCAAAGTTGTTGTTATCTTGTTGCTTTCTTGGGCCTCTTGAAAATAAGCTTCTAGCTACAATTTACGAGGCAGCGATCTTAACAGCAAAAACAGCATGCATTCTTCATTCAATGGTATTAATTCTCCTGTAACGGCGGACAGCGGTTAGAAAGCATGTTAGTCGTATCATCCATCAGAAGCAAGAAGAAGCAAGTAGAACAGCAAAATTCTTATTAATGCTATCGTTTCTCGCAATCCAGCAAATTTGGTATTAGTGCTTAATCGCATCTTTCAACGCACAGCCAGCGTGAAGTTTTCCAAGAACTTTTGAGAAGCGAAGGCGTGCCTGTTAACTTCTTCCAAAATAACCAAAATAATAGATGTTGGGGTAAGGACGCAGCCGGCTGTAACTCTGAAGTCTTTGATCTGGTTAACCTTCTCAAGTGTTTTCCCGAAAATGGAACAATCAAACACAATCGACACTTATTTGCGGTGTAAAGATATCGTATAGCACTGATTGATGATGAACGTCACAGTAAATACAATACGATGGAAGCACCAACAAAGAAGGGGAGGGGAGGGGGCTTTGGGGCTGATGTTCATATAGGCACCAGGTGGGAAAATGGTATAATACAAGGGTGGGTAAAGTACTACTCGTTGCTAAGTGATATATTATATGAGCAAATGATGAAAGGGAGATGTTCCTGGACATTATTTCTCTCGACATTAGTTCTCTCGACGAAAATGTGGGGATTGGGGAGTCAACCAGCCAGCTGACCCCAAGGAATTCAACAACTTATTAATTAGATGTGGAATTATAGTTTCCATAGCAGAATAAAATGGTAGTCCTTTTGTTTTTACGAATGAAAGTTTTTGAATCAGAACAAAAAGCTTTTAAATGATTACTTGCACATGGTCTAAAAACATGTTTTATAAGCTGCACTATTTTTTTTAATTACTCTACATTTCAATCATCAGGGAGGAGCTATAAAATAGAATAAAAGCATGTAACTCCAAAGTCGTTTTAATTATATAAAAGCTAGATATAATTATTTGAAAACGTTTAAACAGTCATCACTAGACGCGCTGGATGAATATTTATTGCGGTCTCAAGAAGGCAAACTTGAACGATAAAAGAATTTAATCAACATTAAATGGATGATTTGTAATGAACACAATTGATGCTGCACCGTGGTATAAGCTTTACTTACACATTTATTCGGCAATTGTGCAACGTCTAATCAGTTATGCAAAGCTATCGTTTTTTTTATATGTTATGGTACGTTTATTGCGCAATTATACAACTCTATTAACACATGCCAAAAGGTCTATGTTTATCGGCGTCGGTGGTGTAGTGGTAAGCGTGACTGCTTCTTGGCACCACAGTGGGTCTGGGTTCCATCCCAGTCGACATCGGTGGTTTTTCTGAGGCGAAAAAATCTGATCACGTCATCTTTCGGAAGGGAAGTAAAGCCGTTGGTCCCGGCTCATATTCATGAGTCGTTAGGTAGGGTCCAGGTGGTGGAGTCGTTTTCCTGGCGTCGGTTATTGTCACCATATAAGGAAATAGACCGACGGAAAATAAAAAATAAAAAGAAAAAAAAAGTCTGCGTATGTTACAGCTAACGAACGATTGTTAAACAATGTTATTAAGATTTAAAAACGTCTTTTATATGGTTCAAATGCATAACCAAGGATGAGGAAGATGGAGAATAAGGCAGCCTTTAATCCAGGATCACGAGTTTGAGTCTGGGATCGAGAAAAATCAAATTTTGGTACTGTATTTAAAACAGTTCTTTCAAACATATAAAGGAATATTAACATCACATATAATAAATTACCTGTACTAAAAACTGCTAAGAATAAATAATAAAATAAAAAAATCGTCCTTTCAAAGTTTACTCAATACATTTTGGTGTCATTAACAACGATAAATAAAGTTCTTGAACAAAATCTTTTGTATACCATTAGTAATCCTTTGTTAGGCAACACAAAAGTCTCATGAACAATAATGGCTATAGTATATTTTATCGTAAGATAATTAAGCTCTCCAAAAGTTAATTTCTTTATTGCTAAACATGAGTTTTGTATAAGAGATAAGTTAAAGCTCTACAATTCTTGATACAAAAGTTGTACAACTTTTTCATTTGTGTTGTGCTTCAAGAGTTGAGTTGAGCCTTTACAATGGTTATACCAATTGTGAAATAATGTTGATGTTTTTTAAATACAATTGGGAATTGTTGAATAATCATTTCTATTCAAATGTTGATAGACAGCGGATGTTGAAAAGATTCTCCAAGTTTGAGTAAACTAAGGTTGAAAAGAAGTTTTGATTCAAAATAAGCTAACGATTAAAAAGCATTAAGCTCACCAGTGAATTTGAAGGAATGCTTTTAAAAACGAAAATGTTTGCTTGGGATGTCAATCATTGAATTGAATTCCTAAACCAATAATAAACTGCATATCCAAGATCAGGGTACAGCTGTATGTACGATATGTTGAATAAATTAGCTGGAACGCGAAAAAATTGGCCAACTTAAAATTGGTGTGTTTCTGTTATAAATGCATGTAAAAAAAACCTAAAGTGCTGCATTTGGTCTCGTGAGTGTATAAACAATGGTTGCTATGATGAGGTTCCATCGTTTGCTCTCCAGTTTTCAAAATGACGTCCATGCAAGAGGAGAAGCGTTCAAAATTTTGCTCGCTTAGTTGGTAAAATTGCTGGGTGTGGCCAAACTGATCGAGACAAGTGATTTAAAAGTGTTCGGGGAGCGTCTGTCGACCACCAAGAGGCCTGGGTGTGACGGCATGTGTAATCCGGAGGTGGCGAACCAAGATCATTACAGGAGCCATCAATCAAGGGATCTACGTCCAGGAGTGCCCAAAAAGCAACCATTCCTAAAACAACATAATAGAATTGTGCTGTTCTGGCCGGACTTGCCGAGCTCTATGGAAAAAAGGCAATCGAGTGGTACGATACACTGAAAGTTAATTTTAGTTTATATTACATTACTGATTTGTTATTTTTATGAAGATACATTCGTAATTAATGGCACACGCGCAACTGTCAAAAGCACGAAGCTTTTGTTGACACAGAAAGAACATTCGTACATTGTACGAAAACAATACAAAGAGCTACGAATATTTGGTCACAATTTAAAAGGAAACGTCTCTCTTCTGGTGGCATGAAGGACTGACAGGTTTACTTTATCGATTCAAAATGTAATTGACAAAAAAAGCGCTACCACATGGAATTGTCCAGCGTTTTATATAATGTTTCTGAATATTTGAAACATGAATATTTGGAAAGATTCTGAATCCGTGGTTGATCTCCCTACACGCTAAGCTCCGTTTACCCATAATCGCAAAAAAGTGAATATACTCATTTATGGGTAAAGTTGACTTGACCCATATTTATGTAAATTCGTATGTGAAAAAATACCCAAAAATGGGTAAGTAGAAACATACTCATAAATGGGTATGTGCACTTTTAGCGATTATGGGTATTCTTTACCCAATATTTGGGTAAACTGATCTTAGCGTGTAGGTCACGCTGACTCGTGAGAACATGTTTGATTAATGAACATGAAGTTATAGCTTTCGAAAGCGCTTCAGTTTTTATGTTGGGTTAGATAAATTATTGCCGCCCATACCAGCAGAAACACCATCATGCATGAGTACGGTATAAAAGAGAAACAGAGATTGGCTAGTCATCACGAAGTTCAAGTGTGTATTATTTACATCTGCCAAGTTTCATAGTTATACATTCAGTAGTTCCAGTCATGTCGTCGAAACAAGAAATTGTCCGTGAGAAAATTTTGTGCACTCACAATCAAAATCCAGGGGCGTCCCACCGCACTATGGGGAAAGTGGTGGCCAAAAATCGAAAAATTGACTTGCTTTGAATGACGTGTCTTGTATACCATTTGATAGCCAGATAGTTCAAACCTAGATTCCCAAAATTTCAGCCCTCTGTGATGAAAACTCATTGCGCCACAGACATCAGACTTAGGAAAATTGTGAAAATTGTAGAAAAAATGCATTTCAAACAAATGCAGTTTTCTCAGTGAATAACGGTCCAATTTTGGAATTTAATGCACCGTTGGAAAGGTAATTGTCTAAACTTTAAAATGAGTATGTTGTTGAGGATACACGGTTAATAAAGATTAGTAAAAAATGGGCAAATATTGAAAAAAAAAATTTTTTGGCCTAAGTTGGACTATATCTAACGAGCAGGGCCGAGCAGTCTCAAGAGACCACCACCACAGTTTAGTTTGGGGTCTCTACTATCTGCGGAACGAGATTCCAGCTGCGCATAACTGCGCCTGCGGATGAGCGTCACTTTGGCACAAGGTCGAAAAAATGGATATTTTTATTTATTTATTTTTTGTTAATTACAATTATCGATTATGCGAGCAGAAACCAAAAAATCGTACAAATTAAACACTGCTTGAAAGGTGGAAGTGTTAAATGTCAAATTTAGTATTAAAAATGTTACATACTTAATTATTATTTTTGTTAAAAAGGGTAAAAACAGACCGAAAATTATCATTCCATATAGAAACTGTATCTACATAACTGGATTATTATCTACCTACTACCTTTATACCTACTGCATAATGCCTACCTACTAGCTACTATCTACCTACTACATAATACCTACTTGCATTTAAAAGACGAAGACAATATTTTCAAATCATGAGTTGGTTTTCGGCTTTAACGCTAACAACGTGTACCTATATTGGTTATTTAATCGGAAAATAATTGTTTGTGATATTATGGAACATAGGAGTATCGTGTTACTTTTTGATCCAAAAGAATCTCAAATAGTCAATGCAACAAAAGCATTTGAATATATCAAGGCAAAATATAATATTGATCTTGCCAAAGAAGAACAACTCCTTAAAAAGTTGAAGTACGTAGCACAACATTTTTACAATGCATGGCAAAAGGCTCAGCGCAAACAAGACCGCTTTGAGAAATACAATAAAGATTGGCTCGACGGTCATTTGGAACTTGCAGAGTACATTGCAGAAACACCTTCAACGTCAACTGGTCGTGGACGTCCACAAAAACAATTTGATGAACTTAGTGATAGAAGTAAACGAAGGAAAACCGATGAAATGTTTGGCGGTAGTGTTGACACTATAGAAAAGGCTTTTTAGCCACAAGAAAAATTGCATATAGACATGGCGATTCAAACATGGTGAATTTGATTGGCCATATTCTCAAAAATCGTGAAAGTGCATCTAAAATGTTTACGACTCTCAAAGATTCACATGGAATGATGTCACCTGAAGAAGCATTCGAATATTTTTTAGACTGCGATTTTTCTAAATATGCATATGAGCAAACAGTAAAAAAGAACCCATCAAGGTTTCCGAGCTATCATGTAATCAAGAGCATGAAAAAAGTTTGCTCACCTTTAGCCGAGTCAATCGAAGAGTTATCATCAAAAATTCAGGTAGATATAAATATCCACATGTTTTTCCAGTACACCCATTTCAAATGTTTCTTTCTTTTCAGGTCCAATTACAGGCACTCATGAATCATACAGCAGAAAGAATCATTCAGATCATCGATGCGGAAATCGTCCAACAAATGATTACCAACGATGAAACAGAGCTAGTACTTTTAAGCAGCTGGGGTATGGATGGCTCTACAGGCTATTCACAATACCACCAAGCGCTATCAACGCCAAATCAAAAGGATGACAGTGACGTCTTTTCAGTGACAACAACTCCTATACAACTTTATTATCAGAACAACAAGAAAAGGATTTTGTGGCATAATTTGACACCCCAAAGCATTCGGTTCTGTAGGCCTATTATGCTGGAATTTATCAAAGAATCTAAAGAGATGGTACTTAACACCAAGAGATACATTGAAAATCAAATAAGTGAGCTTGTTCCATTAAAAATCCAATTATCGAATGGCGAGTTTGTTTTGGTTGATTTTATTTTCGTTATGAGTATGATCGACGGCAAAGTTCTAAATTATGTAACCGATACTTCTTCCATGTCCAACTGTCCAATTTGTGGCGCTACTCCAAATGTGATGAGTGATATAGAGGTAATACTTTTTTTATCAAATTTTAACTGCCATAGAAATAACATTGATTTTTTACTTTACAGAAGCTTGAAGCAGGATACGAATCGAACGAAGATGCTCTTCATTACGGCATATCTCCACTGCACGCTTGGATTCGATTTTTTGAGTGTTTATTACATATTTCCTACAGGATGGAAATTAAAAAGTGGAAGATCACGAAGGATTTAAAGGCCAAATATCTTGATCGAAAAAAAATCATTACTGAAAAAATGTTCGAAGCATTCGGAGTACGAGTTGATCAACCCAGGGCAGGCGGAGCAGGGACCAGTACAACAGAAAACGTGTGTCGAAAAGCATTTTCAAATCCTGAATTACTTTCCAAAGTTTTGAACATCAACGAAGATCTTATTGTTAGATTTCGTAATATTTTAATAGTAATCAATTGCCAAGATCCGATCAATCCCAAAAAAATGGATGACTATTGTAAAGAAACATATCGGCAGTATATTAATTTGTATGATTGGTATAAAATTCCAGCAACAGTACATAAAGTACTCGCTCACGCTGGGAGCATAATAATCCATTCACTGGCTCCTCTTGGCATGTTAGCTGAAGAAGCAGCAGAGTGCCAACATAAACTTCTAAAAAAATGTCGTACCCATCATGCTAGGAAAAGGTCACGAGTTGATAATCTGCATGACGTCTTTATTCGAGCTATGAACTCGTCTGATCC
Source organism: Aedes japonicus (assembly GCA_034211315.2). Taxonomy (NCBI): domain Eukaryota; kingdom Metazoa; phylum Arthropoda; class Insecta; order Diptera; family Culicidae; genus Aedes; species Aedes japonicus. The sequence goes on along the minus strand of JASCZW010005450.1, from coordinate 126,548 downwards.
TTTGATAAGTTCAATAAATCTAGGTAATAGAATGCGAAAAAATGTATCACTTGAATATCCAGATGTTGTAAAATCACTTTAAGTATTCGAAGATCTTGACAGCTCTGAAAATTTAAACACTGAAAGCAATGTACTTGACGAATTAATGGATGATGTTGAACAACTGGATGATGATTTTGCTCTTGATGAAAATGTAGAAAATGAGTAGAATTGCTTGTGAATTTGATTTAGTTTTAAGAGAAAGTCAATAAATAAAATTTATTATGACAATTTATCAATCAAAATCATGTTTCATTTTGTAGTGTATTCATCCCTGCAGTGTATAAAATGGAGACAAATCATCAACTTAGTTAAAGATGTTGATATGCGTTCAGTAAAAATAATGGAAACATATAAAAAAAGTATCTTTTCGACTAGTTTGAATGATTTATTTGTACGGTAAAAATATTTCAAGGGGGCCGGGGGGGCGATAAGTTTTGGGGGGAGTGGGGAGAGGAGGTTTGATATACAAATAATTCTTCACCAAAATACCTGATCGATAAAATAATACTCTCACACAAAATATTTAAAAAAATGGTGGGGGGGTCAGATCTTGACAATGAGACGGGGGGCTTTCACCTTCACCTCTCCTATTTAATATTATGCACAGCAACCTTATTGTAGTTTTGATTTGCATTTGAACTGCCCTAAAATTAAAAACAAACGTTCAAGTTTTATTGTTCAGGAATACGTATCTCATTACTGGGTTAAATACTAGTTACACCTTCCGGATGCGATGGAAATACACAAATATGACTAATTTTATTCTAAACTTACTAGAATACTATCAAAAAATGCGGAAAAACCAAAAAAAAATTTTTGGCCACCACTTTGTATGGAGCCGCCCCATAGTGCACCGGTGGATTGCTAAAAGGCTTGGAATTGCAAATACAACTGTGTCTCGTGTAATAAGAACCTTTAAGGAGCGTCTGAGTGTCCAAAGGAAGGAAGGGAGTGGTCTTAAAAGTGGTCCAATGGACAGTAAAATGGCCAGGAAAGTCGTACAACAATTCAAGAACCGTCCAAACATGTCAATTCGAGATGTCGCTAAAAAGTCTAAGGTGTCAGTCGGTTTTGTGCAGAAAACCATGAAGCGTGCTGGGTTACATGTTTACAAAGTGCAAAAAGCCCCAAACCGGAATGAAAAACAAAACATCACTGCGAAAACCCGCGCCCGGAAACTTTACACGAAGCTGCTCACCAAATCCGGTTGCATCGTGATGGATGACGAAACATACGTCAAGGCCGACTTCCGTCAACTTTCTGGGCAAGAATATTTCGTTGCCAAGTCGAAGTTTGATGTTCCGGAGGATGTTCGAAAGAAGAAACTATCGAAATTTGCAAAGAAGTTTCTAATCTGGCAGGCGATTTGCGGATGTGGTGAAATAAGTGCTCCCTTCATCACTTCCGGAACAATAAACGGTGCGATTTACACGGAAGAGTGCGTTAAGAAGCGTCTCTTGCCATTCATTAAGAAGTACAAAGGATCAACTGTGTTTTGGCCTGATCTAGCATCCTGCCACTACGCTCGAAACGTATTGGAGTGGTACCAAGCCAACGGAGTCAATTTTGTGCCTAAGGATATGAACCCACCAAATTCACCGGAACTTCGTCCAATTGAAAAATTCTGGGCAATTATGAAAACGAAACTTCGCAAACATCCCAAAACTATAAAAACAGAGCTAGAATTGAAGAAAATTTGGGTAAAAACAGCAAAAACACTGGGAAAATCGGTTGTACAAAATTGGATGGGTGGAGTGAAAAGGAAGGTGCGGGCATTCAGGATGGGAGACGAAATTGAATAAAACAAATGTTGCAGATCAAAACTCATTTGTAGTTCTTCATTCCCTGAAAGTTTCAAGAAAATCCGATAATCAGTTTAATTTTGATGAGTATATATGTGTGTGCCATTTTTATCGAATACACCCTTTAGTTTGGTTCTGTTGTTTTATCCAATTTGTTAATAACAATCTACAGATCGTTCATACAAAAATCCGGATAACGTATTCGAAACTGTTCGTTAGCCAAATTACTGCGAAATGGGATGAAACTTGCTCATGGCATACTCATGACCAATTCGTGAATCAGACACATTCCTTTAAAAAACGCATTCAGTATTTAAGATGGTTTCCATATGAGTTAGATTACAGAAAATCTTTTTTGCACAAATATTTTGAAAATCTCAATTCTACTGTTCGCACTATTGCAGTTGTGATTACACATTATAAAGAGGGTCTAACTGCAGTTTCATGCGAAAGTTGGAAATACGCCCAAGATAATTTTCAAATTTTTGAGGTTGTTGTGTATGTGCTGTGTATCCATAAAAAGCATTTCACCTTCAACGAACTCTTTGCTAATAACTATGCTTATGCTAATAAATTTCCTCTACCGTACACAGTTCGAATAAAACATGCAAAATTTTGACAACTTGAATATAACAAATTGCCCTTTATCATAATTGATAGAAATTTCTGAATAAAATGCAATGAAAATATGAAAATATTATTGTGTAAGTTTACATGTCTTCTGTTGTGACGGCTTGCAAATTTAAAACTTGCTGTAATCTGCCTTCTCAAAATTTTAGGTAAGGATATTTTTGTTCTAAACCACTTGGAATACGTTTTTAATCTCAATTTTTTTCTTATTTATTGACCTTCTATTTCTTGGATGTAGATTACGTGATATTTTTGGAGAAGTATCGATAAGAGGAATGTAAATAGTTTATCTTTTGCAAACACCAAATAGTTGACGGAAACTTCAACGTCCTCGCAGATGTCAAACTCAATGTATTGCTACCTTGATCGAACTACTTCTCACATTACACCGCAAGGTGTTTGCAAAACAATCGATAGGATTTTGTATTTTTCGACCTGACACATGTTTCAGGTGTAGTTAATAAAAAAACTATTTTTCACTGAGTTATCACAGTCAAACATTATGTACCTACTATGCACTCCACACCTTGAGGTCTGGTAAACTCCACTCCCGTACAAAGTATAACATGCACAAAACGCTGATAAGACCGGTAGTTCTCTACGGACATGAGACGTGTTGCTTGGTTGGTGTGCTTATCCTGGGATGGCTTTCCGTTTGCAGTGTTCCGATCGGATCCGATGAATGTGTTCGGTCGTCGGTGGATGAGCTGAGCGGTGGTTAACTAATATTCCATGTCGCTGTCGTGTCTCCGTGGAGCTTTGTCGTCTTTGTCGAAGTCTGGGTCCTTCGTGATGAGTGCATTGAAGCCGGTGGATGGTGGGGACATAGTGGCTTTGTGGACTGACTGGATCGGAGGACTTGATGGATTTTATTACCTGCTCTTGGATGGTGTTTTTCTTTTGTAGTCGGTTGAATTCGGCAACTAGATCCTCGATTGAGCCGTGTTGACGTGTAAGCTCAAGACGGTTTGCACCTCTATCCTTTCTAACAGCGCCTCCTTAATGATCCACAGAGGCTCGTGTTTCGACTGGGAGAGTCGGTTGTGTGCATAGGGAATCGGGTTTAGAAGATGTTGCAATTTTCCTCTCCAATTCTCCAATTCTGGGGTTTGAAAGAATGTCCGAGATCAGGCCCAGGTAGAAGCATGTGGGGTTCGGTAGCCAATAGTTTGCGGTAACGTCCGGTGTCCGTATTGAGGCAGTTGGTTTCGGTGTCCAGTGATTTTGTAAGTTGAGTGATTGTAGAGAGAAAGGGGTGGTACCCACCGGTGACAGAATTCATGGAGGGGTCCGTCACCGGCAGACCCCCTACCTCTTCTCACGGAACTTGTTTCCGATTTGGTTATAGGGTGTGTTGATATGACTAGATGGAGCGGTTGACGTCGAAGAGGACCTGCAAGCACCTGGAGGTTTCGAACGACGTGTGCTTAGGATCATCTTTGGTGGTGTATGGAGGAGAACCACGAACTGGCGCAGCTCTATGGCGAACATAGTATCCAGAAAGTCACTAAAGCTGGAAGGGTACATTGGGCGGGGCATGTTTTAAGAATGTCGGGCAATAACTTCGCAAAAATGTAGTTTGCTTCGGCTCCGACCAAAACAAGAAGCAAAAGAGCGCAGCAAACTAGGTGGTTAAACCAGGTGGAGCAAAACTTTGGAAGTGAGGGACATTCGATGAACTGGAGACAAGGAGCCCTCAACCGCGTTTTGTGGAGAAATATGGTGACGCAGATGACGTCCTAATAGGATATTGAAGCTAACATTAAAGGTTGTACGGAATCAAATTGCACCACTGTTAAATGGCTGTAACATTTTACCCGTTGGGTATTTTCTATTGAAATTTGGGTGGAATTTGTTCAATGTGTATTTGTTTATGCTGTGTAAGTTTCACTATCAGCTGTGCAATCGTTGCGAAGGTGGAGTCGGACAGCAGTGGCGCAAAGAAATTCTGCGCACGAACCTAGAAAATCCGGATCTTTCTAATCGTGCCATAAGCAGGAAGCTGTGAATGGTACATTCTACGGTGTCTTGGGTTTTAAATCGGTACCACGAACGTTTGACCATCGATCGGAAAGAAAATAGTGGCTAAAATGGATCTCCGTATAGTGTTAATGATCACAAGCGGGATGTTTAAGCTTTCAAGAGGAATTCCAAAGCGACGAAACTGAATCTAACCAATACTTTCTTGCAAGATGCGAAAAAACGTGAAGTCCACAGTCCAAAAGGCACCTAATCGCGATGAACGGCAAAATACGGTAGGTAAAACACGTGCACGGAAGCTCTACACGCAGATGTTGACGAAACCACATTGCTTCGTTATGAATGATGAGACGTATGTAAAAGCAAACTTCCAGCAGCTTCCGGGGCTCCAGTTTTTCACTGCTCATCATAAATTCGATGTTCCTGAGGACGTTAAAAAGCAGAAGATGTCAAAGTTTGCCAAAAAAATATATGATTTGGCCAGCAATTTCCTCGTGCGGAGAGCGGAGTACCCCATTCGTGACAACTGGAACGGTGTACCTAAAGGAATGCCTCAAAAAGCGTCTACTTCCTCTTCTGAGGTCATGCAATGGTCCTACGATTTTCTGGCCAGATTTAGCCACTGACCATTATTCAAAAGAGGTTTTGGAGTGGTACAAGGCTAAGGAGGTCAATTTTGTGTCGAAGCATCTTAACTTCCCGAACGCACTGGCGCTGCAGCCAATTGAAATCCTGGGCCATCATGAAGCAGGCCCTTTGGAAGCATCCTAAGGAAGCGAAATCGAAGGAAGATATGAAGAAAAGCTGGATTGCCACGCAAAAAAAATTATCCAAATGTTGTAGTAGTGTTAGGAGTAGTGTTCGTGCATTTGAATATGGAATTGAAATTGAATAAAACAACCATGAGAAAATATTTATAACATGTTCTATTTTGCTCCCTGAAAGTATGAAGATGATTGATTGAATGGGCGAAAATTGCAAATCTAGGGGTTTTTTTTTTTTCATTAGGGCGTATCTACAATTTAGAGATTCTCTGCGGGCTCGCTCTCTTTCATTCATTACAGCGCCATTATAAAACTTACGAGGCATTCTTTAGTACAGATCGAAACACAACAGTGCTGGCTAGCATACTTTACAAATAGTTGAATGAAAAACGTAAAGGTGATTGGTTTATGAATGAAAGAGAGCAAGCCCGGAGGGAATATCTCAATTGTAGATTCGCCCTAATGAAAAAAAAACCCTAGAAATATTCGTGTGCGTCGCAATTTGATTCCGTACACCCTTTACTGTCCATGTGTATCTTTTGACAGGATGTATCACAACCAGGGATTGTCTAAAAACACAGAGTAGTGCAAAATAGGCAAGTGCTTCACCCAATTTCAAGTGTGCATCTCCTGTTTCAGAGGAGCGCACAAAACGAAAGTGCGAGCAGGGATAAGGTGCGACTCAAATCTCTTTGAGTGCAGCACGCGCTGCTACGAGACAGCACATTAAATTTCAAAGAGACGTGAAAGTGCAGTCTGTGCTCCCGTGCACCCTTGTTGTGCCGTGCGCTCAAAGCCGCACATCTCATTTTGAATTTGCTCTCGTCTCTTTGGGTGCTAACGATTGCACTCTCCCTTGTCGTCTCTGTGCAAACACAAGGCTCTTGATGAAAATGTAGAAAATGAGTAGAATTGCTTGTGAATTTGATTTAGTTTTAAGAGAAAGTCAATAAATAAAATTTATTATGACAATTTATCAATCAAAATCATGTTTCATTTTGTAGTGTATTCATCCCTGCAGTGTATAAAATGGAGACAAATCATCAACTTAGTTAAAGATGTTGATATGCGTTCAGTAAAAATAATGGAAACATATAAAAAAAGTATCTTTTCGACTAGTTTGAATGATTTATTTATACGGTAAAAATATTTCAAGGGGGCCGGGGGGGGGCGATAAGTTTTTGGGGGGGGAGTGGGGGAGAGGAGGTTTGATATACAAATAATTCTTCACCAAAATACCTGATCGATAAAATAATACTCTCACACAAAATATTTAAAAAAATGGTGGGGGGGGGTCAGATCTTGACAATGAGACGGGGGGGCTTTCACCTTCACCTCTCCTATTTAATATTATGCACAGCAACCTTATTGTAGTTTTGATTTGCATTTGAACTGCCCCTAAAATTAAAAACAAACGTTCAAGTTTTATTGTTCAGGAATACGTATCTCATTACTGGGTTAAATACTAGTTACACCTTCCGGATGCGATGGAAATACACAAATATGACTAATTTTATTCTAAACTTACTAGAATACTATCAAAAAATGCGGAAAAACCAAAAAAAAATTTTTGGCCACCACTTTGTATGGAGCCGCCCCATAGTGCACCGGTGGATTGCTAAAAGGCTTGGAATTGCAAATACAACTGTGTCTCGTGTAATAAGAACCTTCAAGGAGCGTCTGAGTGTCCAAAGGAAGGAAGGGAGTGGTCTTAAAAGTGGTCCAATGGACAGTAAAATGGCCAGGAAAGTCGTACAACAATTCAAGAACCGTCCAAACATGTCAATTCGAGATGTCGCTAAAAAGTCTAAGGTGTCAGTCGGTTTTGTGCAGAAAACCATGAAGCGTGCTGGGTTACATGTTTACAAAGTGCAAAAAGCCCCAAACCGGAATGAAAAACAAAACATCACTGCGAAAACCCGCGCCCGGAAACTTTACACGAAGCTGCTCACCAAATCCGGTTGCATCGTGATGGATGACGAAACATACGTCAAGGCCGACTTCCGTCAACTTTCTGGGCAAGAATATTTCGTTGCCAAGTCGAAGTTTGATGTTCCGGAGGATGTTCGAAAGAAGAAACTATCGAAATTTGCAAAGAAGTTTCTAATCTGGCAGGCGATTTGCGGATGTGGTGAAATCAGTGCTCCCTTCATCACTTCCGGAACAATAAACGGTGCGATTTACACGGAAGAGTGCGTTAAGAAGCGTCTCTTGCCATTCATTAAGAAGTACAAAGGATCAACTGTGTTTTGGCCTGATCTAGCATCCTGCCACTACGCTCGAAACGTATTGGAGTGGTACCAAGCCAACGGAGTCAATTTTGTGCCTAAGGATATGAACCCACCAAATTCACCGGAACTTCGTCCAATTGAAAAATTCTGGGCAATTATGAAAACGAAACTTCGCAAACATCCCAAAACTATAAAAACAGAGCTAGAATTGAAGAAAATTTGGGTAAAAACAGCAAAAACACTGGGAAAATCGGTTGTACAAAATTGGATGGGTGGAGTGAAAAGGAAGGTGCGGGCATTCAGGATGGGAGACGAAATTGAATAAAACAAATGTTGCAGATCAAAACTCATTTGTAGTTCTTCATTCCCTGAAAGTTTCAAGAAAATCCGATAATCAGTTTAATTTTGATGAGTATATATGTGTGTGCCATTTTTATCGAATACACCCTTTAGTTTGGTTCTGTTGTTTTATCCAATTTGTTAATAACAATCTACAGATCGTTCATACAAAAATCCGGATAACGTATTCGAAACTGTTCGTTAGCCAAATTACTGCGAAATGGGATGAAACTTGCTCATGGCATACTCATGACCAATTCGTGAATCAGACACATTCCTTTAAAAACGCATTCAGTATTTAAGATGGTTTCCATATGAGTTAGATTACAGAAAATCTTTTTGCACAAATATTTTGAAAATCTCAATTCTACTGTTCGCACTATTGCAGTTGTGATTACTCATTATAAAGAGGGTCTAACTGCAGTTTCATGCGAAAGTTGGAAATACGCCCAAGATAATTTTAAAATTTTTGAGGTTGTTGTGTATGTGCTGTGTATCCATAAAAAGCATTTCACCTTCAACGAACTCTTTGCTAATAACTATGCTTATGCTAATAAATTTCCTCTACCGTACACAGTTCGAATAAAACATGCAAAATTTTGACAACTTGAATATAACAAATTGCCCTTTATCATAATTGATAGAAATTTCTGAATAAAATGCAATGAAAATATGAAAATATTATTGTGTAAGTTTACATGTCTTCTGTTGTGACGGCTTGCAAATTTAAAACTTGCTGTAATCTGCCTTCTCAAAATTTTAGGTAAGGATATTTTTGTTCTAAACCACTTGGAATACGTTTTTAATCTCAATTTTTTTCTTATTTATTGACCTTCTATTTCTTGGATGTAGATTACGTGATATTTTTGGAGAAGTATCGATAAGAGGAATGTAAATAGTTTATCTTTTGCAAACACCAAATAGTTGACGGAAACTTCAACGTCCTCGCAGATGTCAAACTCAATGTATTGCTACCTTGATCGAACTACTTCTCACATTACACCGCAAGGTGTTTGCAAAACAATCGATAGGATTTTGTATTTTTCGACCTGACACATGTTTCAGGTGTAGTTAATAAAAAAATTATTTTTCACTGAGTTATCACAGTCAAACATTATGTACCTACTATGCACTCCACACCTTGAGGTCTGGTAAACTCCACTCCCGTACAAAGTATAACATGCACAAAACGCTGATAAGACCGGTAGTTCTCTACGGACATGAGACGTGTTGCTTGGTTGGTGTGCTTATCCTGGGATGGCTTTCCGTTTGCAGTGTTCCGATCGGATCCGATGAATGTGTTCGGTCGTCGGTGGATGAGCTGAGCGGTGGTTAACTAATATTCCATGTCGCTGTCGTGTCTCCGTGGAGCTTTGTCGTCTTTGTCGAAGTATGGGTCCTTCGTGATGAGTGCATTGGAGCCGGTGGATGGTGGGGACATAGTGGCTTTGTGGACTGACTGGATCGGAGGACTTGATGGATTTTATTACCTGCTCTTGGATGGTGTTTTTCTTTTGTAGTCGGTTGAATTCGGCAACTAGATCCTCGATTGAGCCGTGTTGACGTGTAAGCTCAAGACGGTTTGCACCTCTATCCTTTCTAACAGCGCCTCCTTAATGATCCACAGAGGCTCGTGTTTCGACTGGGAGAGTCGGTTGTGTGCATAGGGAATCGGGTTTAGAAGATGTTGCAATTTTCCTCTCCAATTCTCCAATTCTGGGGTTTGAAAGAATGTCCGAGATCAGGCCCAGGTAGAAGCATGTGGGGTTCGGTAGCCAATAGTTTGCGGTAACGTCCGGTGTCCGTATTGAGGCAGTTGGTTTCGGTGTCCAGTGATTTTGTAAGTTGAGTGATTGTAGAGAGAAAGGGTGGTACCCACCGGTGACAGAATTCATGGAGGGGTCCGTCACCGGCAGACCCCTACCTCTTCTCACGGAACTTGTTTCCGATTTGGTTATAGGGTGTGTTGATATGACTAGATGGAGCGGTTGACGTCGAAGAGGACCTGCAAGCACCTGGAGGTTTCGAACGACGTGTGCTTAGGATCATCTTTGGTGGTGTATGGAGGAGAACCACGAACTGGCGCAGCTCTATGGCGAACATAGTATCCAGAAAGTCACTAAAGCTGGAAGGGTACATTGGGCGGGGCATGTTTTAAGAATGTCGGGCAATAACTTCGCAAAATGTAGTTTGCTTCGGCTCCGACCAAAACAAGAAGCAAAAGAGCGCAGCAAACTAGGTGGTTAAACCAGGTGGAGCAAAACTTTGGAAGTGAGGGACATTCGATGAACTGGAGACAAGGAGCCCTCAACCGCGTTTTGTGGAGAAATATGGTGACGCAGATGACGTCCTAATAGGATATTGAAGCTAACATTAAAGGTTGTACGGAATCAAATTGCACCACTGTTAAATGGTTGTAACATTTTACCCGTTGGGTATTTTCTATTGAAATTTGGGTGGAATTTGTTCAATGTGTATTTGTTTATGCTGTGTAAGTTTCACTATCAGCTGTGCAATCGTTGCGAAGGTGGAGTCGGACAGCAGTGGCGCAAAGAAATTCTGCGCACGAACCTAGAAAATCCGGATCTTTCTAATCGTGCCATAAGCAGGAAGCTGTGAATGGTACATTCTACGGTGTCTTGGGTTTTAAATTGGTACCACGAACGTTTGACCATCGATCGGAAAGAAAATAGTGGCTAAAATGGATCTCCGTATAGTGTTAATGATCACAAGCGGGATGTTTAAGCTTTCAAGAGGAATTCCAAAGCGACGAAACTGAATCTAACCAATACTTTCTTGCAAGATGCGAAAAAACGTGAAGTCCACAGTCCAAAAGGCACCTAATCGCGATGAACGGCAAAATACGGTAGGTAAAACACGTGCACGGAAGCTCTACACGCAGATGTTGACGAAACCACATTGCTTCGTTATGAATGATGAGACGTATGTAAAAGCAAACTTCCAGCAGCTTCCGGGGCTCCAGTTTTTCACTGCTCATCATAAATTCGATGTTCCTGAGGACGTTAAAAAGCAGAAGATGTCAAAGTTTGCCAAAAAAATATATGATTTGGCCAGCAATTTCCTCGTGCGGAGAGCGGAGTACCCCATTCGTGACAACTGGAACGGTGTACCTAAAGGAATGCCTCAAAAAGCGTCTACTTCCTCTTCTGAGGTCATACAATGGTCCTACGATTTTCTGGCCAGATTTAGCCACTGACCATTATTCAAAAGAGGTTTTGGAGTGGTACAAGGCTAAGGAGGTCTATTTTGTGTCGAAGCATCTTAACTTCCCGAACGCACTGGCGCTGCAGCCAATTGAAATCCTGGGCCATCATGAAGCAGGCCCTTTGGAAGCATCCTAAGGAAGCGAAATCGAAGGAAGATATGAAGAAAAGCTGGATTGCCACGCAAAAAAAATTATCCAAATGTTGTAGTAGTGTTAGGAGTAGTGTTCGTGCATTTGAATATGGAATTGAAATTGAATAAAACAACCATGAGAAAATATTTATAACATGTTCTATTTTGCTCCCTGAAAGTATGAAGATGATTGATTGAATGGGCGAAAATTGCAAATCTAGGGGTTTTTTTTTTCATTAGGGCGTATCTACAATTTAGAGATTCTCTGCGGGCTCGCTCTCTTTCATTCATTACAGCGCCATTATAAAACTTACGAGGAATTCTTTAGTACAGATCGAAACACAACAGTGCTGGCTAGCATACTTTACAAATAGTTGAATGAAAAACGTAAAGGTGATTGGTTTATGAATGAAAGAGAGCAAGCCCGGAGGGAATATCTCAATTGTAGATTCGCCCTAATGAAAAAAAAACCCTAGAAATATTCGTGTGCGTCGCAATTTGATTCCGTACACCCTTTACTGTCCATGTGTATCTTTTGACAGGATGTATCACAACCAGGGATTGTCTAAAAACACAGAGTAGTGCAAAATAGGCAAGTGCTTCACCCAATTTCAAGTGTGCATCTCCTGTTTCAGAGGAGCGCACAAAACGAAAGTGCGAGCAGGGATAAGGTGCGACTCAAATCTCTTTGAGTGCAGCACGCGCTGCTACGAGACAGCACATTAAATTTCAAAGAGACGTGAAAGTGCAGTCTGTGCTCCCGTGCACCCTTGTTGTGCCGTGCGCTCAAAGCCGCACATCTCATTTTGAATTTGCTCTCGTCTCTTTGGGTGCTAACGATTGCACTCTCCCTTGTCGTCTCTGTGCAAACACAAGTGCAAAGAACAGACACGGCGGTATAGGCCCGACTAGTATGTGAATAAGGATTTTAATAAAATTTTCCCTCTATGAACCCATACAATGCCTTTTTGTTACTAGCTTCAAAACTTTTCATTTTGCTACCTTGTACCAAAACATGAGCCGAAGCACAAAGTAAAGCACTGAGTAGAGCAATGTGCATTACTCTTTGTCTCTGAAAGAGTAGTGCATGTGCGGCTATCTGTCTCTCGTGCTGCTACGAAATCTTTGTAATTCTGGTGAAATGTAAGAAGGGTTCAGTCTCACCATCGGTGGATTAATTCGGGTTTTGCACTTGTGTTTGCACAGAGACGAGAAGGGAGAGTGAGTGCAATCATTAGCACCCAAAGAGACGAGAGCAAATTCAAAATGAGATGTGTGGCTTTGAGCGCACGGCACAACAAGGATGCACGGGAGTACAGACTGCACTTTCACGTCTCTTTGAAATTTAGTGTGCTGTCTCGTAGCAGCGCGTGCTGCACTCAAAGAAATTTGAGTCGCACCTTATCCCTGATCATAACACCTAGCTCTTTTGCAAATCTATGACATTGCAAACATTAAGAAGTCCATTACGGAATGATATTTTTTTCGCCGGTCACTGTAACTTGTTTGTAAATAGTAAAACTTTAAAGTGAAAAATTACTATTTAGGAAAACTACCCAGTAATGACAAATGAACGTTTAAGTATGAAAGTCAACAAAATTCAAAGATCTACATTGTTTAACTCACTTAAATAGTGTATGATTTTGGTTGTCACTCACAAATCATTATAATTTACAAGCACACCAATTCTTCCGATTTTGCATTGAGAAAAGCCATGTAAAGTGTATTATTAAAGGTCGATTCAAAGTAAATTTGGACGCATTCAAGTGATCATTACTCAAGAATCAAACAACATACACGGTTGATCAAAACGTCAAACAAAAGGTTATTTATTCAGCTTTCTTTTTTTCAGCGATATAAAACAAGTTATTACATTTCTCCGGCGAACTTATTCCACTTTAAACGCATTTGTTGTTCATTTGTCTCTTCTTTACCGCATCCTTGAAGTTTTCGCTTGACAATTGCCAAATATTTTTTGCTCAGTCTGAACTCAGGGTGATTCGGAGGATTAATCTCTTTGGCGACGAAATTAACATTGTTTGCAGCATACCATTCTAGTACCTCCTTGGAGTAGTGGCAGCTGGCTAGATCCAGCCAAAACAAAACTTTGGTCTTGTTTTGCCGAATGATGCGTAAAATCCGCTTTTTCAGACACTCTTTAATATTAACCTTCGACGCCATTGTGTGAGATGTGATAAAAACCTTGGTTTTAAGGCCGCAACTGCAGATTCCTTGTCAAATCATTAATTTCCGAGCAAAATTATCAGCAAAAAAGAATTCATACCATCCATTAACATACAGCCATCAAATCTTGTCAAAACTCGTTCGTATACTAATCGTGCCCGCTTTTTTGCCAAATCACGAGACACCAGGGTTGCCTTTTACGTACCGCAACACGTTACTCCTCAGCGATTTGTCTCTTTATTAAACCATGCGTCCAGATTTACTTTGAATCTAGCTTTAGGACTCCTTCGTGACATATTTTCGAGGCCACCCCCTTGGATGGAGATGTTCGTGGCCTTTCATCAAAACGAATGAAGTTCGTTTATTCAGTGGTTCTCAAAACGGCTGTTTAAAAAATTTGTACAAATCAGCCCTTTGGAAACAAATACATGCTTCATAAAGCAGGATTTATTTATTTCAGATAATTGTGTCTTCGGAATCTACGTATACGCTGAGGTTTGCCCATCGCCAGTTTCAATCAATTTAGCAAATTAATAAAATTGAATTTAATTTTTATTTAAGAGCTAAAAAATATGTTATGTATTCCCCAGACACCAGCACACCATTCGAGCGTCTATCCCTTTTCTGAGAGACTATCCTCAAAATAGCACATCACCCACCTTTGCAAACAACAACTCAAACTGCGAAACAAGTTATATGAAGCTTTGATGGCTTGGCGTTCGCGTGGCAGCGGTCTGCCAATGGATGACTCTGTGGTGTGGTCTGCATATCAGCCTCTAGCTAGTTAAAGCATCGTTCTTAGTTAGGTTGTCTTCGCTGGTTGCCATAGTTGTTGTCATTGGGAAAGAAGCTTCTACCTAACTATGCACTTCCTGAACAGCGATAGCAGCGATGATGAAAGTTTTCCATATTCTAGAGTTTTATTTATAAAGAATGATGATGACTGTCTTCAGGACCAAAGCCGATGATTCCTACGTGCTGGGCGGATTTTATTGCATATTCTTTTTTAAGACACTTTAATTCATACTGTTCAGTTCTACGCTTGTACTTTAATCGAGAAAAAAAAACCATGTGTACTAGTATTATTCCTTTTTTATAAAGATTTCAACAGTGAACAGCTATCAACCAAAAATTTGCCTTCTGAATTTTCCACTTTTACAGAAGTAAAAGCAGAAAAAATGCACAGATCTTAAAAAATGCTAAAATTAAATTTCTTACCATGCTAAGATTCAATAGTATTAAACAGACTATGGTTTCCTTATGGTGCCGATAGATGATCATATGTAATGGAAAAAATCTTTCTACTCATATTATGAAATATCAACTTTAACAGAGTTAGCCTGTTGTTTTACCTGAATGTGGCTTTGAAGAATAAATGATTTTTAAAATTTTTGTTAAATTCACGTGTGATCTGTACTGTTGAATTTTAGGTGAAAGAAACTTTTTCTTATTCAAAAAGTCATCACAATCTAATTTTCTCATTGATGAACTGCTAAATATTTCAAAAAAAATATTAAAAAATCATGATCAATATTTTGTATGCGAATAATGCATAACTGAGCAAACCACCCTTAAATAATAAACATGCTAGAAATTTCAACTTGTTGCACATGCCTCTATTTTCAAACCCCGTGTGCCGTTCGAATGAGTCAGGTGATATACAATCGATGCAAAATGAGCAACACAAGCAAAATAACCACATTTTAACCGTTCGCTCAACCAAACAAACAAGTGGCAACAGCAGCAAGTCGAATCTGGTTTAGGTACTCCGTGGAAAAGTGGCAATCAGTTGGGAATACGTGGCAAATTCAATGTGGCATGACTAGAACTCGAATGCATACGATGCAGTTTATAGGTATTGCTATGCCGCAAACATTGTTTCATTCAAACTTCACTTGACGATGACATGAAAGTAGTCGGGGATGGTTGACGATGTTTATGATGATAATGAAATGGTCCGAATGCGCTAACGGAAATTGTAGCTACTCACATTTCAAAATTGGCTACATTAGCGCACTGCATCGATTTCTTGGGGCCTCAGATAGCTCAGTCGGTAAGAACCGTGGTTTACCAAGCCGGAGGCTGCGGGTTCGATTTTCAGTCCACAATCAACAAATTCATGCATTGGTGCGTTGGTATAGGAAGCTCTCAATTAATAACGATAGAAGTGTTTCTCGCAGACTTGGTGGAGAGCAGACTAAAGCTCGTTGCAAATATCGTTAAAACCATTAAAGAGAAGTTCAGGTTTTTCTTCATAATTTTATTTTTAGCAATTGTCTATTTTTAAAGTTTGTTTTTAATGTGATGTGTTATTTCAGTTTTCAATTGTATCCACTGATAGAAAGATTTATTAATTGAAGGTTTTTAAAACATGGAGAGACTTGATCTGCATCATTCTGCAGGATGATTGAATATTTCCATGAATTAATCAAACCATCTTAAGGGGAAATTATTTTCCAGCGTAGAGACTTATTCTCTCTGTTCACTTACACCTGCATGATTTATATATATGGACGCCCATATGTAGTTGGAATAAATTTTGATTCAAGTACTTTTTCAGAAATACTGCCACAAATTTTCAAGTTGCAAAATAATTGCTGATTGAAAACCTCAGGCATGGCAATTAAAAGTCATTTTCCTCTGCAGGAGGGTATAGAGAAATCTCTATGCAACAGTAAAAGTCAATGCGGAATGAAATTGTTAATGTTTCGGTGGGACATTCGGAATACTCAACAGGAGCACAAAACATTCCTCCAGTAAGCATGGCAAATATTCAAAAACCGATCTAGTGTGCAGTAAAGATTGGACTCGGAAAAAATGCGACACTTTGTGTTGGGTTTAACTTTTTATCGCGTCGGTAAAAATTGATGTTATTTTGGGTAATACTAGAGTGTTATGTTTATGTGTGAAAAATTCTGTTGCGATCTGTGTAGTAGTTTTCAAGATGCATTCGAAACGAGAAGAGCTACGCCAGCAGTCTTGGGCACGGTGATCGATAATCCTGGTCAGTCGTACAGATGGATTGGCAAAAGACTTGGAATCCACCATTCCACCGTGTCCCGCGTTGTGAAGATGTTTCAGGAGACCAAGATCATCGAGCGGCGCGCTGGAAGCGGCCGAAAACCGAAAACGGAATACCCAGAGAAGGCGCGAAAGATAAGGCAGTATTTTAAGAATAACCCGAACCTTGGCCAAAAAAGGCCAACCCAACGTGGCCAAAAAGGTCAATTCGTCGAAGTGGTTCGTCCAGCAGACCATGAAGCGGGCTGGGCTACGTGTTTCAGGAAGGCGCCAAACCGGACTGACAAGCAAAACACAGTGGCCAAATTGCGTGCGCGGAAGCTGTACCGTGAGTGGGTGCTCAAGCCAGGCTGTCTCGTCATGGACGACGAGACATCTATCAAGGCGGACACCAAACAAATCCCCAGCCTCGAGTTTTTTGTCGGTACGTCCCGCATGGAGGTTCCGGAAAAGTTCCGGAAGAGAAAGATGGACAAATTCACGAAGAAGTATCAGTTGTGGCAGGCGATCTGCAAGTGCGGACGATACAGCAAGACATTCGTTACAACCGGCTCCATAAACGGGCAGATTTATCGAGAGGAATGCTTGCAGAAGCGCTTCCTCATCTCTCAACTTAGTCCCACGTGTTCTGGCCGGATCTCGCTTCGTGCCATTACGCCAAGCCTGCAATGGATTTGTACGGAGCGACGGGCGTTAATGTGGTCCCGAAAGAGGCGAGCCCGCCAAATACACCAGAACTTCGTCCGATCGAAAAGTTTTGAGCGATAATGAAGTAAAGTTGAAGAAAAGCGGCAAAACATTCAAAACCGAGCTTTGAAGAAAAACAGATTGTGTAAAATTGTGTAAGGAAGATGGGCAAAGCCTCGCCAAAGATCTCATGAGCAGTGTTAAGAGAAATGTACGAGCATTCAGCTTGGGAGAGGAAATTCTATAAATAAATTATGCCAAAACATGGCTTATATATAGTTATTTAATCCCTGAAAATTTGAGAAGTATCCGATTTAAAATTAATTTTTGGTGATCATTTTTGTGTGTCTCATTTTTTCCGAGTCCAGTCTTTAGTCGTGTCAGCTCTGACTCTCGGGAAGGATGGATGGGAGCAGAGTCACAAGGGAAAGGAATGATTTGGACAAACTATGTGTGTTGCGTAAGAATGTTGAGTGATAGATGGATAAATGTGTGATGTGTTGTGTGGAAAAAGAAAGGTTGAATGGAACTACGAAAAGGTACCCCCAAACCCAATTAAATACATTCCACTATATGGAGAGTACCCGAAATATTTCACCCGCTGGCAGTGCAATTTCATTACCCCCCAATCGGTGTTGATTAGGGTCCGGTAACCCAACAGCCTCCTTGTCAACTTTATTCGCCGCAGAACGCCAGTTTGCCTTGAACTGTTTCTCGGTTACAACAGTCTTCTTAAGGTTCCGCTTGACGATGGCCCAATATTGTTCGATTGGGCGGAGCTCTGGCGAGTAGGGAGGGTTCTTGTCCTTTGGCACCTCTTGAACGTTGTTGGCAGCATTTTTAGTCGGTTCAAAATTACTATACTACAATAGTCATCCTAACACCCAGTATTGGTAAATTTGACTATCACATTTGTCTCTGTGTAGGTATAACACCAGTAACGCAATATGCACGGAAAATAACAACTTTCTAAATTGTATTGCAATGCATAAAATATATTGACTCAATGCATACTTTTTATGCATTGTAGTGATTTAAAAGGAATAAAACCTAGAAAGGAATATTAAATACACTTTAGGAAGGTCCATTAATTATGTCATGCAGTAAGGGGGGAGGGGGTGGGGGATTGGGAAAACGTGACAATCCATACAAAAAATTTCAAGTCCCTTACAAAAAAAACGTGGCAAAAGAGGGGGGGATAAAAAGCCACTTTTTGCGTAACATAATGAATGGACGTTCCCTTTTTAGCATTTGCGATTTTATCCGTGTATGTTTCAATTGATTCACGCTCGATTCTAATGTTAATGTAAAAGAAGTTTAAAATTTTAGGTAAATTTTGGAAAATGTATTGTTACAGACAAATAACCACCATCAAATTATAATGGCGTGTTAGAAAAATACAACACACTTTACCGAATTGGTTTTCAAAATATCTCGAATACGGTTAGGTTTGGAAAGTGGCTCTCTTCGAGCATGTTGAATAAAAGTATCTTAGCAATTCATATTGCATTACTCAAATGCGCCCGTTGGTATGGAAACACTATATATTAAAAATCTATGCAATAATTACTGCAAAAAACTTGTTATTTTAATACTCCATTTTTGAAAAGGTTATGGCTTGTATATAATATCAATATTATTTATATAAACAAGAATAAATCGTGTTTTGCTAAAAAAAAAAAAGAAATAAATTCTATTAATGATTTTATTTTAAATGACATACAATTTCACATTTTCATCTGTGAATGTCTTTTATGATTTACTTTTTCTTCGTCTTGTGCCTGTCGATTAAGAGTCATTCTGATTGGGCAATCTTTCGACTTAATAATGATTTTTTTTCCTCTGTTTGGGACATTAACCACTGTCACCAGTAATTTGATCTATTATAGTATTTATGTGAGTGAAAGTGTTTGCAATAAATCCGGTTTTGGCTGATAAAGGGGCGCGCCTTTGAAGCGCCCCTTTATCAGCCAAAACCGGATTTATTGCAAACAAAACAAACAATGACTGCTGTTCGCGCACGTATTTCGGACACAGCAGAAAAATTTCGCGGTTTTAAAAAACATAGCATTTATTAAACAGAAACTACACTTGTTCTACGCGAACAGAGAACAGATATATTTAACGGACTGAATGCGACGATGTACACGGTGCGATGGTTTTATTTGCTCTGCTATGGTGTCGATCAGCTGGTAGTCTGACCGAACGAGAAGCGATCGGGAGAAATGCCGTTCCCGAATACAGACGAAATAGACAGTCTAACTGCGTACGGTGAAGCGAGACCGTTCTACCAACGAGTGTTGTGGAACATGTTGGGGCACCACGGTTCATTTGACCGTCGGCGTTCTGTTTCGCTTCAACAACTGCTATACTGACCATGCATCAGAACTCTAGTCCTAACCAATTCAAACTATAGAACATCAAATAGAAAATAAGAATTTACATAAATGAAGACTAGCCATGTTTTCCTAATTCCATGTTCATCCTCGGTGGACTATTATATGTTGCTTTGACGACAAAAATAAATATGTTCCCTAGTTTGAATTAATTCGGACTAAGGTTCGGTGGTAGATCTGAGTTCCCGTAACGCACCACGAAAAGGTGATCTACCAGCGTAACGGGTCAAAAAATTAATCACATAACCAGCTCACCGTAGTCGACCCTACATCTTCCACATGCACTTCACCGTAGATCGTATACAGCACATTCTGTTTAAAGAGACTAAGGGCACGTTGGTCCTTCGCGCGCATTGTCCTTTATGTACGTGTTAATCATTGCGTCAAAGTTGCGTGCTGCGAAATCAACGACGTACCCCTCGTACGCAATGTTAAAAATAGCAAATGGCAAATACAACAAGCCATCACTTTTCCATCACTTTTCCATCACTTTGATTTGAAATCGATGAATAGACGTGTGGCAATAACGTGTTTGTGGCAAAGTGGAGATCAACTTGTAGCATCTTTATTTTTACGAGAAGGGAAATCTGCATCCAGGTTTCTGAATAACTTAGGTTGTTGAGTTTAGATTGCATACCACTCAACCCAATAAAAACCCTCCTGTGCCTCTAGCCTCGACCCTTTCGGTGGAAGGGGCTATTGTAAATTAAGCACCAGCTTCTGTCTTACTACTTAGAACTTTATTTGTTAGTTGGCCCCTCTGACCTACCGCTGGCCAATTTTCCATCTGCCTTTAAGCTCTAAAACAATCTTAACGGGTCGCCGTGTTTACTACGTCGCAGATTCCTCGGTCATACTTTAGACAAAGTTGTCCGGTGTCGTGTCCCTATTGCCTATGATCAATAAGGCGTTTCTCACGTCATTTGAGCAAGGACACGCGAAGAGCACATGTTCAGCGGTTTCCTCAACATCGCGCACTTGGGACACGTGGATGACTCAGCAAGCTCGTACTTCTGCAAATATTGTCAATAGTAGTCCAACCTGATAAGATTTGCGTGAAGTGGAAAGTAAGTTCACGAAGACCTACCAATCCAAATACCTTCGTAATAAGTTGGTGGATACACCGACCTCAGTGGAGTTACTTCATTCCCTCTGTCACTTGACCATTGCTGCTCTAGTAGTCATACAATTACCTCTCGTGCCTCGTTGATCAAACACTCGACGTCCTCTTTTATGATGATGGCGATAAGCATAATCCCCGCTAGGACGCACTGTGGACCGTGACACTGTACGGTATGCGCTGACCACTCTTATGGACATTAGGCTATGCGTTCTCTCGAGCGTAACCCACACCAGCCTGCTATACCTAAGTATGAACAGAGTAACGCTGGCCAGGAGCTTCCGTTCCAGACCACAGTAACATTAGTAGTTATTTTATTCATAGCTTGATGGTAACAAAAAATGCAGTTCTCTCATACCGTACAATATTGATCTGTTGATAATGATGGGATTTAAATTATAGTTTTAATTGCCATTTTAATTTGCTTCATGAGATTGGACATGTGCTTATAATTTTTTTTATATTTGTCTTTCCAGGAATGTTCAATTTTTGTGTTCGAGAAGCGCACAGCGGAAAAACTACACAAGCCAAAGCGGAAAGATCTTGTGACGGAGATCCTTCGGGCGTCTGTCAAACAGCTGGAGCGATTTCGACATCCAAAAGTAAGGCGAACGGTCCTCTAACATTTAAATTAGCTTTCAACGAAATTAAATTATTTCAGTAGCCAAACATCCATACTCGTGTTATATCAATTTCATTTATCATATATTCCGGAGGAGGCCTTACCCTTCACACATCTCAATTCAATAAACAACTTATCCACACAAAGCTGATTACCAAACAAACTTCGAAAAATGAAACCCTAGAGAAAAAAAAGATACGCCGAGATAGCTGTTTACTGTACTACAGCATCATTTTCTCTTGGGAAAATAATCCTTCGTCATACCCGCACTCGTTTCTCTTCCGACAATAAAAAGTTACCACAATCTGTACACATGTGTGTAGGAAAACTCCTATCACTACCCTCGCAACTCATTCCAACAAACTGAAATCAATTTTACTCTAATCTCATCTCGTTTTCCGTTCAATTTCACTTCGCATCTTCTGACTTAGTTATTCTTTTCGTCTTCCACGGTTTTTTGCTTGCCCTTCTCGACGCCGTCCAGATTCTTCAGATAATGCACACCGTCGAAGAAAGTTCGGAGACACTTTCGTTCGCCACCGAGCCCGTCATCGCCAGTTTAGCGAATGTCTTAGCATATCAGGTAAGTAGCAACCGCACTGAGCGGCCACCGGCCGATGACGGTGCACTAAAACAAACAAAAACAATTTTCCACTTCTACCTTTCCCAAGAGAAGCAACAGGGGGGATGGGTGATGATAGCATGAATGGTTTCTCGCAATGTCATTTCACTGAGATGCGTTCCCTCCGGATGGGACGACAATATCGTTACTGTCATTTTTTTATAGGATCAAACGCTTTAACAGGTGGCTGCAACTGTGCGAGGTGTCTCCAAGGGGAGGATCAGAAAAATATAAAGAGAAACTTTATAAGGACGCCTTTTTCCTTAAGGCAGTCCCAGGGTGAAAAAATAAATGGCGATGGGTTCAGATCCCAAGGTAAACGTAATATCATTGAGTGTAACTGAAGTACTGTAAATTGTGGCTGGTCATCACACTGAACTCAGAATTGAGCGAGCAGGTGTAAATAAATATTAAAAATAATCCAAGGCAGATTTGCCTTCATCCATTTATATTACATATCAATTGTAAAAATAGAAATTGAGTTCAAACCAAATTCTGGAAAATCCATTTCTTAATTTCAGAAAACATATATTTGAATTTTAATATTGCATAGTCAATTATTAATCTGAAATCAGTATTATTATTCTCGAAACTCGACATAAATAATCTTTTTGTAGATCCATTTTTGACCTACCTTTTAATTCGCTCTCGGAGCTTGCTACACCCATTTTAGTGGGAGTGTGAGAGTTAATCAGTGTGCTAGCCGTGCTACATTTCGCGCCTACGATTTTACAATTAAAGTAATGTTTTCAACACGTGTTCCATTTTATTTGATGACGAAGTGATATAATTGATTGTTTGGTGTCGAACTGTTGATAGTATCGATCATTGTATGTTCCGTACCATTTACAGTTTCATAGTTTCACGATTGCTGTTGCTCATCTTCTGGCAAATAATCGTCATCATTGTTATTGTTTTAAGTAAATTTCCGTCCCCATGTGTGAGTGAAAACAAAAATTGCGCCAAGTGCGATGAAGCGACTACTGGCATAGAATTTGTCACATGCCGAGGATACTGCGGCTCCATTTGCAATGCTCAAATGTGGCACGGGCACTTTTAGGCTATTTCACGCCGCATCGAGAAAAACTTGTTTTAGATGTGCGATAAATGTGCTGAGCTATTTGAAAATTCACATCTCCGTTCCATTACTAAGGGGGCTGATGAAAAATCTCCGTTGGTGTCTCTCACTGAGGCAATCAGTAGCTTACATACGGAGATAAAGCTGTTGTCGCATAAGTCCAAATCGTGTATGCAATCACCAGCGATCAGGCAATGACCCCCAATCGGACATACTCGATCTGCCAAACGATGCCAAACATTGCCAAAACCATCCAGTTTTACTAAGTTTTATCAAAGTTTTATGAGAGCCACAAGAAATCGATTCGGGTTTATTACGGCAGCAAGAGGTGCCAACAGGTTTCAAATTTTAGTCAGATTTATAAGAACCTACACAGCTACTTTACAACGATCTTAAAACCTTGACTTCGAAAATCCTTTCTACTCCCATCAAAGGTTTTATTTTGACTTTATATACTCATAAAATGCTGTTTTGAAATGCCGTTTTAGGACTCATTCATATTATCTTATTATGGTCAGTTGAAAAAGCATTTTAAAAACATTTTGCCTCCAGTAAATGCATTAAACGGCTAATTGGCATTGAGGAAAGCTACCACATGACCAGTTGGTTTTAAAGTAGCCATGGCTAAGATTAATTGGCTCTTTGGCAAAACGGTGATTTCTTCCAATATTGAAATAAATTAAAAAATTGAAACGTGGAAAAATAAATACATCAAATTTTACATGTAATACAAATGAACTGTAGATCTGCGACCAATTTCGGTATTCTTTTAGATAACCTTATTGAATTCCATCAATTTTCAGGAGTTTCATGATTAATTTATCAAATATATTTTTTTCAATTTTGTTTTTGTTGTTGTAAACTCGCATAATTTCCGAGGCGCATTAATTTTCAGCTCTTATCGTGCCAATATTCACCATAAAATTAAATGCGCCTATGATTTGGAGCATGGTACGCTATAAAATACTCAATATTTTGCTATCAAACATAATTTCCTGCAACACTAGAACTTTTTTCTCAGCCATTATTTACTGTTGAATGAATCAGAATAGCAGAAAATCGAACAAAGCAGAACAACAAAAACCTACCACGATATTGCCGTGAAATTTGACAACTGTGGCCATTCGGCCCTATGCTGGTTTTATGGCGGCCAATAGGTTTTATGACGGTTCTCAAGTGGTCATAACATCTTTCACTAGCACATTTTCAAAAATTTTATGTTCTTAGAAAGGTTTTATTAATTTGTTTTCACAACCATTTATAGAGTGGGCCACTTTGTACACATTTTGGCTTTAAAGATGCATAGAGAAGGTGTCGGTGGATAATACAGTTTTGAATGTAGTTTCACCGAAAAAAGCCGGGAGGAGTGCTATACGGCTGGGATAGAACTGAAATTGTTACTTGGGATGTTGACCAGAATACAGTGTCCGTCCAATCACCGCTCAACCAGTCAACAAATGTTGGTTCTATTTGTCTCGAAAACGTCCTGATGTCACCAACGAGAAAATTTTGGCATTGATTCGAGCAAACCTTGATTTATTTATTTATTATGAATGTTTTCATCTGACATCGTGGTCTTAATGAAATTAATATTTTGTTTTTTGGTTGGTTTTTATCGGTGTTTTTTTTTTGTTTTTTGGTTGGTTTTTGTCACCGATAAAAACCAACCAAAAAACAAAATAGTACATGTTCACGGTGATTAAACCCAGTCATTTAATGAGCAGAGAGCGCAAACACAATGAAACGTTGAAATCTTTGCTAATTTTTGAAATAAATCCCAGCTGACGATTAGCTTTGTCCACGATGGCAGAGAGGTGGAGTTTGATTGTCAATTTGCAATCCAAAAGCACTCCGAAATCTCTAACCTTTTCCACACGTTCAAGTTGCAGCCCATCTATGTTGTAGTCGTACAGAATTGGGGATTTTCGCCGGTAGAAGGAAATGATACAGCACTTGGAGACGCTTATTCGGAGGTAGCCCATGCAGCACCACCGCGTAAAGTAGTTTAGAAGTTCCTGAAGTTCTCTGCAATCCACTTCGTTACGAATGACGAGGAAAACCTTCAGATCATCGGCATAGATAAGTAAGCCTCCATTTGCAAGCAGAATAGTCACATCGTTAAAAAATAATGAGAACAGCAGTGGATCTAAATTGCTTCCCTGTGGCACACCGGATGCAGGAGTGAAGGACAGAGATTCTACTGATCCTATCTTCACACAGAGGCTTTTATTGCCAAGGTACAAACGTAGCCAATTACCTTGATATCGGTGTATACAGCATCTACTTATGCACCGTTGTCCATAGCACTGATGCAGGTCGGTTCGGAATCGCATAAACTACTGTTCACCGATCGCTTTGGGAAGAAACCATGCTGTTTTTCACTAATGCAGGCGATGCACGAACCGAACATCACTTTGTATACGGTGGTTTCCAAGCATTTTGAACCCGCTTAAAGGAAAGTTATTCCACGGTAGTTGGATACATCCGTCTTGTCGCCCTTCTTAAAAACAGGCCACATATGGGACCTCTTCCAAACAAGTGGAAACTCCTGCTGTTGAAGCGATTGGTTGAAAACAGCTACGAGTGGTGCTATCAACGAAGCACCACCTTTTTCGAAGATGCAGGCAGAAATTCCATCGGGTCCAGGACAATAGGATGCTTTAAGCGTCTTTAACGCAAACTCCACCATTTGCTCATCAACTTGGAAGACATCTAGATCAACCACATCTCGTGGTACAATATGATTGGCAGCGTCAATTTCCTCGGTGGTTGGAACATGGCTCACGAATACATTGGAAAACTGCTGGGCAAAAAGATCACATTTTTCACTGGCACTGCTTGCGTTGACGTCACCATGGTGCATCGATGAGGGAAGTCCAGTCTCCTTTCACTTCGAATTCACAAAACTCCAGAATCGCTTTGGGTTACGTCGAAGTTCTTCTTGCTTTCTTCTCACGTAGCGTTTGTACAGTAAACGGTTGTATCCACGGTAGATACGACTTGCCTCATCAAATTGTCGTTTTGAGAGCGGACACCTTCGGCGATAGTACTGCTGCAGCAACCTGAAACGTCGACGACGCAGAATACCGAGATGTGGGTTCGACCATGTCGGTTTCCTTGGTAGTCTGTTCAACGGGACTGTTTGGATGATACAGTTAAAAACGATGCTATTGAATGAACTAATTGCAGCATCCACATTCACGCTCTCATAGACTGTGGACCAATCACTGTGCGAAAGTAAAGTGTTCATCGTCTCAAAATCGCCACGACGGAAGTCACGGCCAGAGAGATCTACTTCTTTGTGATATAATACTGGTGATGGAAATGCCACAGAGAATTCTAGAGCGGGATGGTAGCGATCGAGGGGGACCACATGTTCTGTCGCTAGCGTAGCAAATCCATTGGTCATGTTTAAGTCGTTGCTGAAGATTAGGTCTAATATCCGATCATTGCTGTTGCGAATTAGGTTGCGTTGCCGTAGTCCGTGAAATGCCATGTTGTCGAGAAGAGTCTGAGTAGCTGTAGAAATCTGTGACTGAAGTGCATCAACGAAAGCGTAGCTGTTGTTCGATTGCCATACGAGACGAGGTTGATTGAAATCCCCAAATAGAATCATTGAGCTCATATCCCTCTGCAAACTACAGACCTAGGATACGGTATCAAGGTGAGACTGCATGTGTGCTATGTATAGACTTTTTTCCGGTGGAATATACAGGACGCCGACAAACAAATCAGTCGCTTAACCAGTAACTTTTACCCACAGATGTTCGATGTAAGTGCTGTTAAGATGTTGAACGAGTAATGATCCAAATCTTTCGTCAACGGCGATCAAAATACCACCTCCACGGCGGCGGGAGCTTTGCGTAGAGCAACGATCAACGCGAAATACACCGTAATCGCCGCAGCAACTGTCGAGATTGTATTCGATCATCAAGCCATGTCTCGGTGAAAACGTAGATGTCGTAGTCCAATTCGGGTGTAGAGAGGAACACATAATCAGTTTTCGGCCTTAGACCGCGAACATTTTGGTAATAGATTCACAGAACAGCAGTCATGTGGGCGGGTCCAGAGCAACTGTTTATAGCTGCTTCTTGTGTACTGAAACTTGAAGGATCGTCAGGCAGAGAAGAGTT
The DNA here is from genome assembly GCA_034211315.2 of Aedes japonicus. Classification (NCBI taxonomy): domain Eukaryota; kingdom Metazoa; phylum Arthropoda; class Insecta; order Diptera; family Culicidae; genus Aedes; species Aedes japonicus. Next base: position 99,540 of record JASCZW010005450.1, on the reverse strand, counting down.
GTGGGTTGGAAGATTCAAGGTCCGAGGCTGACCATACTTGCCTTCTATCGGTGCTTGGAAGACCCCATCATCCAACCCACACACAGGCCCGGAACGACTGGAGGACGTTGGCTGCAGTGGCACGACTGTAATGGGAGGACTAAGGGCTTCCATAGTACTTGTTGACATGGTTTCCGGTACATGCTGGTACGATTTCCGAGCTCGAGTTTTGGTGACGAAACTTTGCTTCAAAGTTTTGTTTGGTTGCTAGCTCCATAAGAACGATATCTTGCTCGCAAACGAATGCTTTGAACGGTGCTGCGAGCAGCAGCGTATTTTTGTGCGATTTCATTACCTGATAGTCCAGGGTTTGCTCTGACGGTTCTCAACACCTTCTGGTTCAGCTTGCGGTCATATATTCCACTACGACGCTTACCTTGAGGCACTTGATACATGCTCTTTCGCTTTCTGAAATTTTTTTAGCACATTATACACGGTTGGTTTGGCGATTTTCAACGTTTTTGAGATTTTTATTGCAGACCCCGTTGAATTATCAACGTGGGTGTGCAGATTTTTTTCTCTCCTCTCGGCTTCTATCTGGAATATCTGTTGGCTCACTGCACGAAACATCGTGAAATTTATACCACAAATAGTGGGCGCCTAGGTTAACAAAACACTGTAAAAGAATTATTGAAGCGGTCACTTTCGATTTGAGTGAATGAGATGGTTTAAATAACACCAATAAGTTTTTGTCTTCCAATATTTGGCTCCAAAGCTGTACCTCCACCTGGCCCTTAATAAGATTGTATACTCAATCAACTTTATAATCTAAACGATAAAACGAGAATTAAGTGCTGGGCATGTTTATAAAATAAATCCGATGAGCTGAAGACTCAAGGTGCCGAAAGTGAAAAGTTTCATCAAAACATCATGTAGATTTTCTTCCACGAGGGTCAAGTAGATAATTGTAAACCTTCATTCTTTTCTTATTTAAAGATACTCCGGTTTCGTGATAAGGTTCATCGAGTGACTTCTCATTGATTAAAAGGTTGTGAGTTCAGTTTTAGGCGTACTAGTAATTGGTTATTTTCTTTTATATTAGTAAAGAATATCAAACATATGTGTTGGCTTAACTTTCTTGCTTACATTTTCAACATTTCCCATGACATCGATAAGGGGTCGTCAAGTTTCCTGTATTCTCAAGTAGGTGATAAAATAACAATCTTTCTTATGCCCACCAGTTGCAAGCACGTGACGAGGAAACTTTTCAATTGTTGGAGTAGAAACATTTGCACCCAAGAGAAAATCATTAATCCCAAATTACTGCTAACGTGATAACGATTTGACGGCATCGTCGCTCAAAGAGAATGTGAACGCAAGCAACTCATCTGGGAGCCCCAATTACAAACGATATTTCAACACATTATCTCTTCATAACCCAAAACAATTCGTTTCACTTTTTGCCCCATTAAAAATTGTCGTATAAAAGGGTTAACTCTCAAAATATCTTGCTACTTAATGAAAGGTGACACGGAGTATTGTAATAAAAAAAAACAAAGGCATGAGTAGAAACCCACAGGGATGCCAAGGAAAAGTTCTCCTTTCGCTTTATTATCTAGAGCAACTCATAAAACATTTCTCAAATTAAGATAAGAACTTAATGAATGTGAAAACAAGAATGTTGAATATCTTTGCACGACTGGATCAAGAAACCACAAGGAGAGGGAGAGGGGCCGGAAGAAAATGCTGGAAAAGCGCCAAATGAAAAAAGCATGGGAATCGTGTTCATGGGGTAGCACTTCTACCATTCAACGGAGAAGACGAAAGAGAATAGAACCAAGTGAATCGAGAAAAGCAGGAGAGTGACAGCTTATGGGCCACTTGTGGATGGCTTGGGTGCACTTAAATGGTTACGGAGAAAACCACGACTGCCAATCCTCATCCCATCCTTAGCCAGAAGCTATCAATGATCGAGAGGTGAGGTCAAAAATACTTTTTGTTGAATGAATTTCAGAAAGGGAGAGCATACTGAGCACGTTCATATTCAAGCGAGAATATACTACACGTCTCCCTCTGGGTACAATAAAACGAGCAGCGTGTTCAAAAGCTGGAATCGGTTCTGAAACGGCCATTAGGATGCTGTAGCGTGAAGAGGGGTGGTCTGGCAAGCAACAAGTCGCTTTTTTTTGCCTTTCTTATTAAAATGCCACTCGTGGTAGACAGCCCCAAGGCATCCCGTTGAGCAGTTAGTTAGCGTGTCATACCGGGGATGGAAAGTGGCACAGGAATAGTGCATCCAGCAATGCTGGGTGTTAGTTAGTCTGCCCTGACGATAAAAGAAGAAGAATTTAACTTTCAAATTATTTATGCTTTCATCTTGAAGTACAGTTTTCTACAAAATTATGTTTAATTGTATCTGCTTTTAAAATTGGGAGAACCGGATAAACCGGAAATTAAGTTTGAAGAATATGTAACCATAATATAAAGGAGTCCTTATTCCTTCATTTACATTGCGAAATCATTGACATCACTAGGTCTAAAAAACAAATGAAATCTCGTCTAGAAGACAACAGAAATAATGCATAGCGTGGAAGTAAAACCATTCTATCCATTGTATGTCTACTTTGCTTGACGGAATACATAAATAAATAACTAAATAAATATTAAAAATTTCCCTTATTAGATTCAACAATAAATCAATAAAATACAGGCTTGCTTTGACTATCATAAGAAGAAGATTGACTGACGTGTAACGTTATTTAAAACAGGGAAGCTTACTATTTTTTGACAGTTCGTTTTTGGATAAGTTAGTAGTTAGTTTCTTGATTACCGAGATTTTCAGCCCTGGGCTGGTTCATCTCTCGTCATAAGTATTCACTCAAATACTTTTTGGTATTTTGAACACTCGTGACTTTGGCGTGCGAGGTTAACCTCTACGCCGGGGTTGCCCCTAACTTTTGTATAAGCATTTATTACTCGACTTGTGCGCCGTTCAAAATTTTGCCGATGGTAAACCTTATTTTTGTGAGAAAATGAGAAGAAAGATAAGTAATTTACATTTAAGGCCAATGCTTATCTTGTCTGATAAGAGTATTTCCTCTACAATGTGCAGATTTCCTCAGTGTCGTGTACTAGTGATCGACTAATCTTTCTTTTCATTTCCTCGTAACAGGTATTCCTCTAAAAAGCTCGCACTCACCAGGATTCTAAGTTTTTGGTCAATAAACATACTTAATGGTCAAGTTTTTCTTTGGACACGAATGCAGGGTCCTGGTCCTGGTGTAAAGTATCAGAAATAAACACCAAAAAATGAACTTGTTATTCAGATGCATTTTTCACAAATTATTATAGCGTCGATTAGGGCGCCTTTAATTTCAATTTTCTTTCCGAGGGACCATCAAATGAAAAAAAAATCATCTTTTGTAAATTATTTGCACACCATGCAATTAGAGGAATTGTTCACGAGTGTACGTAAAGCATGACATCATTTTAAAATAAACGATTCTTTCCAGAAGAAAACGGATAAATTCTAGGAAAAGTCTTGATTGACATTGAAGCATGGTGGGAAATAGAAACCAGGAGTTACCGTTAATTTTTCATTAAGGAATATTTCTCGACTTTCTGAACATATGGCATGATTGTACCCTCTAAACAACCATACTAATGTAAAAATTGTACCTGTCATCGAAAGCTCTTAATTAATTGGAAGTGCATTTAGAACATTAAGTTGATAGCAAGCAATAAACTGATTATGAAAGCAATTAGATTGAAACGCTAAGAAAGAAGAAAGAAAGATAATATCCCATTATTTTCTGCCAAATCTGGCATTCCCTTTATGTGCATTAGATAACGCAGAAAATTCAGTGTTTCTTTTTATCTGTGTAAGAAAGGAATATCTTGTACTTAAATTTTTATAATTAAATTTTTATAACACCCTTTTTAATTGTATTCGAGCTTATTGAACTCCCTGTATGCCTCATCTACAAAAAGGGGGAAAAGTTGGAGTGCGAGAACCATCGAGTGATCACTATACTAAGGCCTGTACTCGAAAAAAATGAACCCGACAAAAGTGTTCGCCAAAAAATTATGTCAAGTCGGATTTTCTTGAAACTTTCAGGGAATGAACTACATATGGATTATGTTCCGACATTATTACTTTATTCAATTTCTTTTCCTTTTCCCTTATTTAACTCCCTCATTACATTTTGTGCAATGGTGGAGCCGACCTTTTTGGTCACTTTCATCCATTCTTTCTGCAACTCCAGCTCGTTATTAAACACCTTGGACGATTTTTGAACTTTGGCCTTCATTATGACCAAAAATCTTTCCACCGGACGAATCTCTGGTGAACTTGGGGGTTGGCGGTTTTTGGAACAAAAACAACGTTATTGTCTCTGTACCAATCCAACGTCGATCGCGCGTAATGGCATGATGCCAGGTCCGGCAAAATATTGTCTAGCCTCCTTGGGACTGCATGAAGGGCATCAGACGCTTCTCGTAGCACTCGATGCGGTAAATTTCGCTGTTTATGGTGATGTACGGTTTACTCAGTTTACCGCATTGGCATATGGCCTGCCAGGCGAATTTGTCCACTTTCTTCTGGAACATCAAACCGTGATTTGGCAACGTAGAACTCCAGCCCCGTTATCTGCTTTGCGTCTGCCTTGATGTAGGTTTCGTCATCCATAACGACACACACCGGTTTCGTTAACCACTCTCGATACAGCTTTCTTGCGCGAGATTTGGCCACCGTGTTTTGTTGATCACGCCGTTTTGGTGCCTTGAGGACCTTGAATACACGAAGCCTAGCACGTTTCATGGTTTGCTGAACGAACCAGGCGGAACACTTTGCCTTCAGAGCAGCGTCGCGAATCGAAAGGTTCGGTTTACACTTGAAATAATCCAACACCATCCGGGCTTTCACAGCCGCTCGGTCGTCTGAAACTCCTTAAACGATTTCACTACCCGAGACACAGTTGTATGGGTGATTCCCAGTTGTTTTCCGAACCATTTCCATTACGGCGCGCAAAATTCTCCGGCGATTTTCTTCTTGTTTTGAAGGCATCCCAATAACCACTGAACCGATTGTTATGAAATTTTGTACACGTAAACACTCCAAACTAAGTATACTCAGATTTTCATTGATTTTTATCCACGGACAAAAAGTTACACAGGGATAAAAATGGTGCATTTTCTCGAGTACAGGCCTAAAATGCCACCTACAAAGCTCTACCCCAGATCATCTTCCGTCAAATATCATCAAAAGTAAACGAGTTCGTGGAACGTTATTAGGCCGGTTGCACCGATGGGCAGTAGACCAGATATTCATTGTATGGCAAATCCTCACCAGTTCATTGATTTAAACGAAGCGAACGCAAGTATCGACCACCAAGAGTAGTTTTTTGTTTGTTTTTTAGTTCCTTGATTATCGAGATTTTCAGCCCTGGGCTGGTTCATCTCCCGTCGTAGTCACTCAAATACCTTTTGGGTATTTTCGTAATTTGTTCGGGGGTGAGATACGAACTCGTGACTTTGGCGTGAGAGGTATGGATGCTAACCACTACGCCGAGGTCGCCCCGACTAATGTACCGAACCACAAAGAGGTATGAAGAATTATGGAAAAGAACGGCTTTCCCGGGAAGCTTACAAAATGCTTGTAACACAGACAGAGTGCGACAGGGCCTACCTAGGAAGCAGCGCTACGATAGATGAAAATACCTTCAAGGTGGCGGAGGAATTCGTCTACCTCAGATCTTTGCTTACTATGCACAACGACAACAACCGTGCAAGGCTCGAAGTCGAAATCGTTCCTACTACGGGCTCCAGAAGATCAAACAAGATTCACCTAGCACTAAATTTACCATGTATAAAACACAGATAAGACTTGCGGTTATCTTCAGACTTGAGACATAAACAATGCTCTAGAAGAACCGGCATGCAATTGGTGTTTTAAGACGTCACGTGCTTAGGGCCATCTTTGGCGGTGTGCAGTAGAACGGTGTGTAGCGGCGAAGGATGAACCACAACCACCTCGCTCAACTCTACGGTGAACCCAGCTTCCAAAAAGTGGTGAAAGCTGAAAAGATACATTGGGAAGGGCATATTGCAAGAGTACCAGACAACAACCCTGCAAAGTTAATGTAGGGCAGCTAGCAAGGTGGGCGGATCAGGAGCACCATGATCTGTCGAGTGTGGGTCGTCAACGAGGTTGGAGAGAAGCAGCCATGAACCGAGTACAATGGCAAAATGTTGTCAACGAGGTTTAGACATTGTGTGACGTAACACCTATAAAATGAAATGAAGCCACTTTATGTGTTTGTGGAACAACCTCAAAAATCAGAATGCGTCACCATTTTTTTTTAAATTCAGAATGGAGCTTCCCGTATGTAGCCTTAGAAACAAAAGGATACAAAGTTAACCAAATATTGCTCAAGCATAAAAATATCTAATGAATGCTAAATATTATAAAATTAGTTTTAAAATCTGGGCTCTACTTTATTTATTTCCAATGAAGATATCTTAAACGGGCCGGGAGAATCAAGTAACAATGTGTAATCAAACAAGGTTTTCAATGCGTTGGAAAAATTTCCTATTGCTCAATCCACCCCTCTTTTTCTCTGCCACCCGCTACCCCCGATTCCTGCAACTTCCCTGTTTCTCAGCACTTCTTTGGCTTTTACTAAAGGGTGTCCACGATGAAATTGCCACACTATGAAATTGCTCTAACTTTTTAACCGTTGAGTAGAATTTATTAAAAATTTTAGTGGATTTAGTTCATAGTGCATTATTTACATCCTGCAAGTTTTAAAGTCATGTGATCAAAACTCGCGGAAATGGAGCCAAAAGAACAGCTCGTGCGTGATAAAATTTTGCGCATTCATCACGAGAACATGGATCTCTCGCATCGTTCCATCGCTAAAACGTTGGGAATCGCGAATTCCACGGTGTCACGAGTGATTAAGCGGTTCGAGGAACGGTTGACCACCGATCGGAAGCCCAGAAGTGAAGGAAAAAGTATTCCGTACAACACCAAAAATCACAACCGCGTAGTTGGGGCCTTCAACCGAAATCCGAACGCCTCCGTTCGGGATGTGGCTAAGAAGCTGCACCTAAGCCGAAGTTTTGTCCAGAAGGCCAAAACTAAGGCTGGACTTCGAACGTTCAAGGTACAAAAGGCCCCTAATCGCGACGAGAAGCAGAACAAGTCCGCCAAAACCCGTGCCAGGAAGTTGTATCTCAACATGCTGACGAAAGTTGAATGCTGCATCATGGACGACGAAACATATGTGAAGGCCGACTTCAAACAGATCCCCGGCAACCTGTTTTTCACGGCCAAGGATAAGTTCAGCGTTTCGGAGCATGTCCGCACTCAGAAGATGTCCAAATTTGCGAAGAAATTCCTGGTTTGGCAAGCCATCTGCACGTGCGGGAAGCGGAGTGCACCTTTCGTGACCCAGGACACGATGAACGGACAGGTGTACATAAAAGAGTGCCTCCAGAAGCGGCTGCTTCCTCTCCTGAAGGCCCACAACGTCCCAACAATCTTCTGGCCGGATTTGGCCTCATGCCACTACTCCAAGGACGTGCTGAAGTGGTATGCGGACAATAAGGTCAATTTCGTGCCGAAAATGTTCAACCCTCCCAACACTCCGGAGCTCCGCCCCATCGAGAAGTACTGGGCGATTATGAAGCAGCACCTTCTTAAACGACCTAAGGTAGTGAAGACAGTCAAGGAACTGAAGAAAGTATGGGTTTACATGCAAAAAACGGTTGATTCACAGGTTGTGCAGAATCTTATGGCCGGGGTTAAGGCCAAGGTGCGGGCATTTGCGTATGGACTGTAAATAAAATACGAGTAAAATGGTAAAATGAAGTTTAATAGTTATTTCTCAATCCATGAAAATTTGATGGCAATCGGATGAAAACTCGAATTTTGCGAATCAATTTTGTGTGTGGCAATTTCATTGTGGACACCCTTTATCTACCTTTGCTAACCCCTACCCTTGCTACCCATTCACTGTCCCTCGCATAATCATTGGTTCTTTGCTACTTCACAGCCTCTTGGTGAATACTCTATCTTACTATCTCACAACCTTTTGCTAATTGACTGCCACTTGCAATAACTCAGGCCCCTGTCACCCTCAATCCTTGCTATCTCTAGATCATTGTTACTTTGCAACTCCTTGTTATTTCACTGACCCTTGCAACTCTCGTGTTCCCTTGCTCCCCTAATTCCTACTTCTTCCCAATGTATCTTCTCTAAACCTTAGCAAGCATTTTCTAAAATGTAAAAAATCGCCTTCCAACAAATATCTTTAGGTTCCAGATGGACGCCATTATGTTGGTCTACTTAGGTGGAACACCATCGTCGCAATCAGTTTGGCTTTGGCTTACATTGCAGTTCTATGTCATTACACGTACTCGAAGGGTAGCCTGATGGCGTTGTGCCACATAACCGAAACAAACTTTAACACACACTCTACGAGACACCAGGTATCCTGGAACCACTCTTCGTACAGTCGCGTCCGGTTCACTTCCAAACAATGAAAATTTGTTTGCGCTGAAGACTTGTGAACATCTATACATCAACCACTTGCCAACGTACATTTTACGTATGCATTTTACGTAGTATGAAAAGACATGCACAGAAAGTTATCCGAGAAGCACAAATTCTTTAAAAATTGATCCACACATAAGGCAGGCCGACACAAAATATCAAACCCACTTCCGCCAGTTTCGGACCAACAAAGATATATGTAAGTAAAACAACTAGAACACAACCCGAAAATCGAATCTCAGCAATCACACTATTAGGGTAGGACTCGCTGTATGAAGGCACTCTGATGGTTTTAGTATAATTTCACGTTATCCTTTTTTCTATTCCACATATTTGATCAAATTTTGGACATTTGCAAAAATGACGCAACAAAAGAAAAACACGCCACTTTCGAAGCACGGGTTGCTTCGATCAATATATCAGCAGCATTAAAAAGCCAATCATGACTTCGATGAAATTACAGAATACAGTTACAGTTTCCGTTATCATTGTGTTTGGGCAACTACGGCAACGTTCATCAACAGGTTCAATATAAGCAATAAATGTATTGTGCTACCATAATAACTACCATTCAATAATTGTGGTTAGTAGCACGATAAATTTGCATTATATTGGCTCTCATTTTATTGGCATTAAAACACTCATGAAACATGGTAAACTTATAATTTTGAATCCCAAAAACAATGTAATGGATTTCACTTATCTTAAAGTAACAAAAACAGTATAGTATTTAACTTTCGTATCAACTGTTACAAACTAGTTCTTATCACTGAAACCAGTGCCTGGAAAAAGCGGTTGTGAAAATTCCACAAAATATGTGTTGTTCCGCTTTTCCTAACTACACCTTGGATACCAACAAGTGTGGGAAAGCATAAACACTCGCCAGCCGGGCAAATGTCATTCTTTTCTCTCGCAGTCGCAACTCACGCTCTCCGCTCCTATCAACTAACGAGATCGATTTACCTGTCATAAAAGTATTATATCTTTTGCCAAGTGGTGTCTGTTTTTTTTATTTTGGGACACTGAATTTTACATGAAATATTTGATTACGTTTCTTGATCTGCGTCAAAGATGAAGAACGTCTCGTGCAAAAATAATAATTTCCAGGAGTGCGGCTATCAGCCCTGAGCTGTCTCAGTTTTGCTTACTTTTCATTCTCTGTTCAACCCCATTTATAAATCATCTGACGGTAAAAATATTTTAACGCTACTCTATACAATTTCTATGAATAAAACAGTAACAGAAACCGTTAAAATTACTTATCCTTTGACAGATCATATAGCAGTTTCAAAAGTTCTCAAATAAACGATCGGATTTGCAAGTGCTATAGAATTCTAAAAACCACGCTTAAGAAGCTTGCATGAATATTTCCTACGTTATAAAACTACTCAGGTCGATTAAGAACTCTGTAATGCTACTAATAGGCATTACAAACATTAATGTAATGAAGATATATAACCTAATATTAAACACACACATCACTATAGAAAGAAATCATTTGCTAAATAATTCGTCTAACATCACACATCTTCATGTTGAAAACAACAGTACAAGGACTACTATCCTGCTTAATTTGCATTCTTGTAATAATTTGTTTTGTTAATGAATCAGCCTAAGCTGTTCAACAGACTGTGTATTTTCATGGAACTCAGTCACGCTTCCGTTCCATTGAAGCTTAAATGGACATTTCCTTTTCTTTCTCTAGTCTTTTCTTCCACCACCTACTTCTATCGATCATTTGGCCATCAATGTCAGTCGCAGGCACTATAGACTCAACAGGTGGCTCAATGGAAACCAGTGGCATTGCTAGCAGTTCCAGTTCAGTTATATTAATGACGACTATCATAACAAGGCCATCATTACTGGGTGACTCTTAGAAGAATAGACTGTGTACAACTGGGGACTTGTACTGCCACGTTTGGAAAACTACAATATACATTGTCCGTGTCTTCCACCGGAGGTGAAATATGTCTCACTAAAGGCATCAAACATCATTAGTGATTATTTCTTTCCTGTAGGACTATTCCTGATGGTTTCTTTCAATAGCAAAGCCTTGATTAGACTCTTACCATGGAAGAAAACTCCAAGTAGAAACTAAAGGCAATGGTAATAAATTTGAAGCCTATTTTTGGAGGAATTGGACGCCAGGCAGTTCCATTAAGTAATTGAAGCCGAAGGTGGACTTAAAAAGGTCACTGAACACTGAAAATCCAAATGTCACATTGCGAGAATCGGATTCATTATTGATTAGTTAAACGGTGGCTCTTTTGTCAATGCGATAGAATTGATTTTATCTTATATTTCACAGGAAAGTGCAGGAACAGCACCTGGTCCACCGAGCACCGGCGCCTCACAACAGATACAAACCAGTTCACCCGCCAATAGGCCACTTCACGCCAAAGAGTACAGCTTTCTAGATATTGAGCTTAAGTACGGTATTCTACAGGTAAGTTTGCACATAATTGATCCATTTTATTTAACTAAGAATATAAAAACGTTAAATGCTGAAGCAATGCCACTGATTAAAAATGACCAATAGAAATGATGATGATATTTACTATCACTCATTGAAGCACGGAAACTAAGTCGGACAGCAACAGGTGCTCCTTTCTTTTTGACTTGTTTAAGCGTTGATAACCATTGATTGTCCTCATCTATCCGAGGGGCAACATCAACTGTACGTATCCGGGGTGCTATAAAAATCTTCTTCCAACAACTAGATTGAATAATTGGTTAAAAACGCGGGCTATCTAACAAGAGGATGCCCCAATGAGAAAAGAGAAGAGCCCGTCTTTTATCCACAGAATGTAAGTAAAGGGGAGTTGACATTCCCACTCTTCTAATACAATGTTTTTATCGGGTGCCCTGATGGTCTCTCCCTTTTCTCGCCATAGCTTGGAGTATTTTTAACAAACAATATATTTTTGGAGGTCCAAAAATCTAAACTGAAAGCACTAAGAGCATTTAAAAGGATAAACTAGGTTATCCAAGGACTCCCTGGAGTAAAAGCTTTCATATCTACAATCAAAACCATAAATCTTATGGTTATGTATGCGTGCGGTATAGGATCAGGGAGGTTTGAAAATATAGGCTGGAACAATGATTGAGATAGACCGATGGGTGAGCTTCTTCAACAACTCCTTGGAGTTTAGATCTTCAAGTCTTCAAGAAAAATAAGCAATCTATTGACATGGTTTCTCTGTATTATACATGATCCAGGATATAGAAAGATCTAACGGAGAGTACTAAGTTGAAAAAATTGTCAACGTTATGCAAAAAATACCTCCAGTTGAAGTCTTTATATTTAAAATTGGAAGTATCCATTCCTTGGTTGTTTATAGTACAATAAAAATTCATGAAGGTTTGAAGATCTATGCTGAAATTAGTATTTATATGAAAAATTTGGTTCTCCAATTGTAGCAGTGCTGACTGAGGTGATTGAGAACTTTAAACAAAAGAGAAGCTTTAAGGCCCCATCATGCTGAAGATTTGGTTCGATTTTGGTCTAGTCCAGAGAAATAAAAGAAGCTGACAGGCACGTTCAGTTGTTCATACCAATCCTTCATAAATGTCGAAGGGCACGTATGCGTATTAGGTATGTTTAATATAGACAAAAATAATCACAGTGACTACGAACTTCCGCAAGTAGATATGGCTTCCATTTAAACTATCCAAGCATTTTAACTTTCCCTGTACCTTTCTTATTTGAGGGCAGCTTATAAACTAATTGTTACAAAAATATGCTTAAAATGCAAAGAAAGAAGAAGATGAAAGGTTGTTCTCGGTATCAAAGGACTTTCCGGAGATCATAAGCTATACAAGTTCAATAAGTAATCTATTAAGGACATACACGTCGGAATCCCCTTATGGCAGGAGCGATGGCTTCCTCATCCACACATGCACACTTTGGGTTTGCTAAACAAAATATGCCAAATTAATCCACTTACCTGCAGTGAATCATTGCCATACTGCTAATAGGACAGCAGAACAGAATATTTAATCAGTTCACACTGTTTATTTCACTGAAAACACTCTGAATTGATCAACTAGTGCTCATTTGCACAGAGCAGGTAATTTTTCGTCGTCTTTGTTTACCTTTTTAAAGCCATGATCTGCCTATTATTTTCTCAAAAAAACTGTATTTCCACTTCCCGTAGCCACCTGAACACTTTTTACTTTCACTGAAAGATTAATATTCCTCGCGCTCTTGAAAACAGTGGTCGAAAAATCTGTTTAATTAACAAGAATGGTGCAAAAATTCAGCAGCCGGTCTCAAAACTGCGCGTTTTGCTTTTTTCTAATTTACACTCAGCTGTGCGTAGCGTAGCAGAGCGCAGTGCTGTCAGCAACTGTTTGCGCGAGTGTGCGAGTGGATTGATAAAAGTTTTGATTAACGAAGTAAAAAATGCCGCGTCTTACTAAAAGAAGAAAAGCGGCTTTTTGCGTGAACGGGCTAAAAAAGTGATAAGAACTGGTGTGGAATAGCGGTTTTACTTTACCGTCAACTGATGCTGAATTTCATCGAAAAATAAGTTCCGGAGAAGAATCTGTCGGCGAATCTTCCGACTTTACAAATGACGTTCCTATACCTTGCCTAAATGATACTGGTTTTGAAAATCCCGGTCATACTTCCGAATCCGATGGTGAGTTTGTTTATGATTTGCTTTGCAATTTCTTGTTGATTTGTTTGTTGTTTGGAAAGAAAAGGTAAACAGCACGAGCCAGGGGTAGGGGAACCTGGGTTGACCTGATCCTCCTTTTTCGTTATGGATATATCGATGGATATAAGGATATATCGATGGATATATGGATATATCGATTATTATGAGTAAACAGCATTCAACAGGATTCGTGTGAAAAACTTAATAACAATGTGGCAATCGAATTATGTTGTATAACATGAGCTGTCGTTGGTTGTCAGAGTTCAGTATGACGTGAAAAAGTCCCTGAAATCGGTTTTCAAACTGCAAAAATCCCATTTATTATCTCAGATGCATAATTTCAAACGTTTTTAATACATTTTATGTTTCAGCCATCTACTCGAAGACTCATTCCATAGTTTATGATTGAAATAAGAACTGAATATTAACGTTTAAATTCACCAATATTTGAATTAAACTAGATGAATGGCTTAATATTTATATTGCTAATTATGCCCCAGACTCCCACAATCTTAAAAAGAATTCTTATTTTAAGGCTTTATGCTTTTTTAAAAATGTGAATACTGTAGGAAATAATTGAATGGATGTACTGTAATCCAGCAAGAAAAATTAAAATTACTGGCAACCATGACCGTTTTCTTCATGATGCAGCAATACTATCATATGAGAGCAAAAAAGTATTTGCACTACTACATGCATGTTGAATACTAAGGATTCAAGGGAGTTTCACCGTAAAGGGTGTCCACAGTTAAATTGCATCACATTCAATAAGCTGTAACATTTCGCCCTTTGAGTTGATTTCAACGGAATTTTGAGTGAAATGACCTCAGCGTGTATTGTTCACGCTGCGTGAGTTTCATTGTGAAATGTGTCGTAGTTTCGAAAATGGAGTCGAAGGAACAGCACTTCTTTCGCACCTAACCATCGAAAAGATGTTGAAAATTTACCAGTCTACAGTGTCTCGTGTCATAAAACGTTTTGGGGAACGCTAAACTGTCGATCGAAAGAAGGTGGGTGGTAGAAAAAGTGTTCCGTACTGTGTGAAGGATCACAAGCGAATGGTTGCTGCCTTTAAACGCAAACCCAACTGTTCCGTTCGCGATGTCGCGAAATAGCTACACTTAACCAAAAACTTTTTGCAGAAAGCCAAGAAACTAGCCGGGCTCCGTTCATTCAAAGTTCAGAAAGCTCCAAACCCCAATTAAAAACAGAATAGGACAGCTAAAACACGTACACGTAAGCTGTACACACAAATGTTGACGAAACCACACTGCTGCATCATGGACGATGAAACACACGTAAAAGCGGACTTAAAACAAACTCCCGGCAACCAGTATGTGACTGCGAAAGACAAGTTCGATGTTCAAGAGTCTCTCTGGAAACAGCAAGTGTCAAAGTTCCCCAAGAAATTCATGATTTGGCAGGGGAAACGGAGCAAGCCTTTCGTGACAACTTCAACTGTAAATGGTCAAGTATACATGAATGAATGCCTGAAAAAACGATTGCTCCGTTTTTCAAAACACACAACGTTCCTACAATGCTTTGACCGGACCTAGCCTCTTGTCACTACTCCAAGGATGTTCTGGAGTGGTACAAGACAATTTCGTGCCGAAGGATCTTAATCCCCCAAACTCTCCAGAGTTGCAGCCAATTGAAAAATATTGGGCTGTAATGAAACACATACTTCGTAAGCATCCTAAAGTTTTCACTACAGAACAGGAAATTTTGAAGTCATGGTCGAAAGCGGATAAAAAAGTCGGTTCAAGCGTTGAACAAAATCTTATGCGCGGTATTATGTAGAAAATTTGGGCTTTGGATTTGGTAGCGAAATACAGTGGAATAGAATGTCAAAACCAAGATTATACTTTGTATTTTATTCCCTGAATATTTCATGCAAATCGTTTGAGAGACTTGTTTTTGAGGACGATTTTAAAGTGATGCAATTTAACTGTGGACACCCTTTAGTTTTTGTTCACAAAACATATTCCTGAAGGTAAGGCAACGGTAAGCAGTACTGAATTAGAGTGATGTCTTAGATTATCCAAGATCTTCTTGGAGTGAACTAGAGGAACCATCAATGTTTCGATTGTTCATTGTTGCGTTGAATTTTTAATGTAATTTATATGCATACAGGAAAAAAAGAGATCAATAAGCCATCTAAAAACTTATTACAGTTACTTAATCAGGCTGCATGAAAAAACTACAAACTTTTGAGTTTAATTCAGCCACTAGGGTCTGTGCAGACTTCTCTGCAACCGATCTAGCTGCTTTTGTCTAAGATTTTCGATTTTTTTCTATAATTGTAGCTTGTTGTTTATATTGAGAGAGTTCTCTCTTCACGAGAGCCCAATACCGCTCGATAGGTCGCAACTTCGAGCAGTTAGGTGGTTAGGTCTTTCGGTACAACATGGACTCCATTCGCTTTATACCATTCCAAAACATCTTTGGCGTAGAGACAAGATGCCAAATCAGATATATCATTCTCGGTACATTTCCTTGTTTACCGGTCCGGTAGTGATGAAGCTTTGGATTGCTCGACCACAGCTGCATATTTCCTGCCAAACCAAATATTTTTTGGGAAACTTGGCCTTTTTCTTCGTCCTGAAATGCTCCTCTACGCTGTTCCGTTGCATGGCAGTATAAAGGTGGTACGGAATCAAATTGCAACACTTTTAATTTAAACTTTAGTGATCGTCAGTCGGTGCGAATCAAAACAAACCCAAAAAAAGGAGAGAGTTCCTCTCCCATGTGCGCATCAATAAACAGAGTGCACACAATAGATCGCTATAATAACTATACAAGCCACAGTGGTACATGAGCGTCTTCCAACCGAACATTTTTGCCTGTTGAAGTGGCGGACTTAGTCCGTGCTTCGACCTACCTCGCAGTGGGATGTTAGGCAAAAATGTCGTTGGTTCGAGTACCACTTTACACATGCCCTTTTCGCTCAATTTTCCTAAAACATCTGTTATATTTCCAAGCCTGCCGCACACTGGCGGAACTATCAAAACTTTCTCTTCATATCTTTCATTCTAGCCAAAAACATTGTTGTTCACTCTTGGTGCCTCATGGTGATGAGCGAACATCTCCTTCTACATCACGACTTTTAAATTGCTGTAACTTTTTACCCGCTCGGTATTTTCTATTGAAATTTTGGGTGGAGTTAGTTCAATGTGTACTTGTTTACGCTGTGTAAGTTTCACTAGCATTGTTGCTATTGTTGTGAAGATAGAGTCGGAAGAACAGCAGCGACGCAAAGAAATTTTGCGCACGTACCTCGAAAATTCGGATCTTTCTCATCGTGCCATCAACAGGAAACTGGGAATGGTACATTCTACGGTGTCTTGTGTTTTAGATCGGTATCACAATCGTTTGGCCATCGATCGGAATGAAAAAAGTGGCAAAAATGGATCTCCGCATAGTGTTAACGATCACAAGCGGGTAGTTCAAGTTCGAGATGTTGCGAAGAAACTGAATCTAACCAAAACTTTCGTGCAAGGTGCGAAATAACGTGAAGGATTACACACGTTCACAGTCCAAAAGGTGCCTAATCGCGATGAATTGTAATATACGGTAGATAAAACACGTGCACGGAAGCTCTACACCCAGATGTTTAAGAAACCACATTGTCTCGTTATGGATGATGAAACGATGTAAAAAAAGACTTCCAGCTGCCTCCTTCGGTTCTAGTTTTTCACTGCTCATCATAAATTCGATGTCCCTGAGGTCCTTAGAAAGCAGAAGATGGCAAAGTTTGCCAAAAAATATATGATTTGGCAAGAAATTTGCTCGTGTGGAAAGCGGAGCCCCCCATTTGTGACAACTGGAACGGTCAATGGGCACATGTACCTAATGGAATGCCTCCAAAAGTGTCTACTTCCTCTTCTGAGGTCACACGATGGTCCTACGATTTTCTGGCCACATTCTGGCATCGTGCCATTACTCGAAAAAGGTTTTGGAGTGGTACAAGGCTAAGAAGGTCGATATCGTGAGAAATATCTCAAACCCCCGAACGCACCGGAACTGCGGCCAATTGAAAAATGTGTCTACTTTATAAGCATCCTAAGAAAGTGAAAACGGAGGAAGATTTGAAGAAAAAATGGATTGCCACGAAAAAAAAATTTGGTCCAAATGTTGTTTAGGACCTTATTGGTATTATAAAGGAGAAGGTTCGTGCATTTGAATATGAAATTAAAATTGAATAAAACAAACATGGGGAAATATTTACTATAAGGTTAATTTTACTTCCTGAAAGTTTGAAGATGATTGGTTGAACGGGCGAATTGCGCCGAATATATGTGTGTGTGTGTCGCAATTTGATTCCGTACACCCTTCAATAAGTCATTTCGGGAAGCTGCTTAAAATCTTCCAGCACATAAGTTTCATCCTCGGCTTTAGTTTTAAGATATATGATCTATAAAAATATGAAAATTTGGCTCTGTAAAGTTAATTCGATTGAGCCTGTACAAATAAATGATCATTAAAAAAAAAAATTTCATCGTCCATTATCACACAGGAAAACTTCTCAAATATTCGCGATACAACTTGAGAGCCCTGGTTTTAGCCGTCACATTCTCTTTATCATTACGGTTCGGTACAGTTTTCACCTTTAACGACGGTGCTTGTTAGTATGCACGTAAATTGGGGACATTCTTATTTTTCTAGCCGCAGTACGTACCGAAAGATCTGGTCACTTCTGCAACATTTGATTCACTTTCACGTCCTTCTGGTGGTTTCTGAGACCCGTTTTTGTTCCGGTCTCAGCCTTCCTGGCTATTGTCAAACATGTATGGAAAGGTTTAAGAACGTTATGGACAGTGCTTGCAGAAAAATCAAGCTTTTTAGCAAGTTTTCTAACTGGCAGATCCGGATTTTCATTGCGACCGCACACAATTGCCTTTCGCACTTGCTCTTCTTTTGACGCCATCTTCGAGCTAAAGGCTCAAGTATTACCAAAAATTTATTTTATACAATGAACAGACATACGTTCCAGACATTTCCAGAGATATACGTTTTTAGAGTTGTCCAGATTTTGTCGCGAACAAGCCTTACCTGTTTAGCTGAATGTGTCAATATCTAAGTCAATAAAATGTATTGCCCTGATCATATCGCACAACGTTACCGACATTGTCGAAGCCTTCTTATGAGACTACAAAATACTATTTCCGTGTTTTTTGTCCAATCCATCCTTAGAAAAATGTTACACTTTCCAACTTTGGTAGACCACGATTAAAAATTCCAAGTTTTCAAAGCATAGAACTAAGTTGTTCATGTTTGAAAAAATATTGAAATATTGTTGCCGTTTATCTAATGCAATTGAGACATGCTTATAGAAGACATGGTTTCAAAAAATTAAATGACTAGTTAGGAGCGATGATGTGATGTGATGAAATAGGAAGTCCCCACCTGTGCAGGACTTGCCATGTAATCCTCACTACATACCAGTAATCTTCAGTATTTCGTTGTATGAAGGGTCAAAAATCGGGGACGGTCAAAAAACGGTGGACCCGTAAGCAGAAGCACTTGCACGAAACTCACGGAAGGGATAGAGAATCTCCTCCCAACGAAACACTCTTATTACAGGATATGTACAGTAAGCAATACACATAAGGATTTCCGTCTGGTGGCTTGTGAAAAATAGAGATTGCAAACTCACTGTACACTGTCGGAAGACATTTAGCCCTTCGGTGGTCTCGATCTGACGATTTTCATTAAAGAAGGTATAATTGTCATCCATGATTTGGAATGCCTCATCCACCCTTCGTCTGGCCCCCTGTATTCCACCCTTATCCTTTGTTATTGAATGTATTTATGATATGTACGATACAGAATATAATATATGTGTTTACAAAATATATCTGACATCCACTGGTTTGCTACTGATAAATAAAAATTAGGTTTGCATCAATATATTGATAACCTTTAAATAGCTGAAAAGCAAAGACTAAATCAACAGAGATAAAAAAAAATAACAGAGATGCATAAATGCAAAGCTGAAAAAAGCATACAAAATACTGTGAAGAGATGTTATAATATATAATGATAATAACGATTCGTTTGCAATGTCTGCAAGATTGAGCACATCTATCATGAACCTGAAAGCTTAGACAATATATCATATCCACGAGGGAAAAATTAATCTAAAACTATTACAGTACACTTAAGAATTCCATGGATGATCCGAAACTACATACCATTCAAAAGATAGTATATCTTAAACTTTGATGCGCTACTTCACCTCCCTGTATCGCAATGAACCATCTGAATATTATATATTACATCGCGGTGGGTAAAGTTTACATCCTCGATTTAGTGTTTTAGATGCACTTCCGCAGTTAATGACTAAACATGCAATGCAGCAAAACAGCTTGCTTAAGCATATAAAAGTTTATTTGACATAATGGTTTCTCCTATTTTTGTTCGGCTTAAACTGTTTGCTGGATAGTAACGCTAATAGATACTAAGACCGTTACTTCACCTCTCGAAAAATACACACGGTATCCAATTGACATTATCATTCTTTCACTGCCCAAGTAACAATTTTGGTTTTATAAGGGTTCTGGAGAGCATGAATTAGACTTCAAGAATGCTATAAAACCATGATAAAACCAGCAATGTTCCTTGGGTGGTTACGATTGCAGATCTTTAAACCTTATTTCAGAGAGTTTTGGATAACCCATAAAATCGTATCAATTTAAAATTGCGTTCAGTTAATCTGTATAAAAATGAGCCGAACCCTGGAAAGTTCAATAATACCTCAAAGACGGACCCCAAACATCAATCAAAACCATAAACTACCAACCGACCGCTGGATGTACTGACTTGAAGATCCTCAAGTCCATCTCCAGAAAGTCTTGGAGGATAAAGAAAAGCCAATCAACACAACATTCAATTTTACATGGATCTCTGAACCTCTAGGAATTTGAATCGAATATTTAAACTACCAATATATCCCTGCAACCTAAATGTGCACTCCAGAGACTATTTGATAAACTAGACGTCTGTTTTTTTTTCAGCACTGTATTAAATTTAATTCGAATAAAAAATCACCACGGATATCGACCACAACCAAATACTTTCAAAAGATTACTGATTACACTTACATTGAGACGATTATTTCGTAGATTTCTTGCACAATATTCAACATCGGTTGAACTAATAAATAACGTCCAATTAATTCATGCTAATTTTATGAACCTGTAGGAATATGAACAGTATCTGTAAACTTCCAACAACATGCATTAACATCTTCATACTGAATGGTTAAAACAATTTTACGAAGTCATGCCTGTCATTCGAAAACTTAAAGTAATAAATGCTCTCTCTCACTAATTGGAGAACTTATAAAATAACCCTAATTGGACAACTTTTAAAATAACCCTATATTTAGCAAAGCATATCAAAAGAAGACGATTATGCAGTATGCTTATTGTAGCTTGAAATGTTAAGAAGAAGAAAAGAAGCCAATAATTTCAACCCCTTATTAAATTATTGTGCAATACAAAATATTTCTAAAGCTTTTTCTTGTCCTAGATTATTCAGATGTGGTATTTCTGAAATGTCCGAAGAGGATGCACACTTGAATTCTGAAAAGGCCGCCTTGGATTTGAACCGTCTCTTTGAAATTTTGAATGCACAAATCTGAGAAACTACAAATAATCCACCTGTTGATCTTGAAGAAAAAATCCTGCTTGCATTTTCTTGCAATCGAGAATTTTAAAATTTTGGCTGATGGCTGATTTTTAGATTCCAACGACCTTCACCTTGAATATAGTTTAAAATGTCTAAGGACGAACGTGCATAATCAAGCATTACTATTTCTCTAAGTAATTAAAATACAGTATTTGAGCACATGATTTACTGCCAAATCCATATTGAAATATATTATCCCGAATGGAACTACACAACCCCAAACTACATTACCCAGAACTAACTCTTCCCCAGAATACGACTTCACAGAATTCCAATTTCTAGCTACGCGTAGTATAAATCAGGCTTGGGATATACAATTACCATTACCATTCACCAGATAACTAAAAAGAAATCCATCCTGTATTCTGTTCCCTATAATAAATATTTTCCAGACGGTCATGTTTGCATAGAAAATGATCTGTCGGAGGCTCCACCAGGGCACAGTGGGACTTTTAGCAAGAAAATGGCTCGTAATTCTCTGGAACAACAAGCTGTAGCATATGACTTCCTTTAGGAAAAAATAATGCTAAGAATTATAATCTGCATATGGGCAATTTGTGCATGGTGTGAATAGTGCATGTGTGGAGCTTATTTCACACAGAATTTTAATTTTGACTAACCAAATCAATAAATTTGATCCGTTATAATAAACATGCCATTCAGTTGCCAGATTGTAGCTTTGTAAAACATCTGGTTACAGGCAGGAGAGAACGAGGTTGAATAAGACTTATTTGATTTGACCTGATGTTCACTTATAAAGGTTTATTATTTAAACATTCTGTAAACAAATTAACGTCAATGATTTTGTCAATTGTTTGGCAGAACAATGCATGACAAGACAATTTGCTGATGATAGTGTGATTTACTAAATAATTTCACAACAATCTTTAGTAAATCTTTAGTTTTACCAAAAATTGGGTTTTTGTAGCAATTCTAAAGTATCGGTATAACTTACCGAAAGAGAACGTTTGATTTTACCTATTTTTGGAGAAAAAGTAATTATTAACATTAGGAGATATACAAATTGTATCGTTATGTTTTACCTAAATTTGGTTTAAAATGCTCTCATTGTGGACAATTCGGTAAAAAGAACGTTAAAAAAATAAGTATAAATTAACATTTTTCCCTTCTTTCTAACAATACGGAAATATCGGTAATCCATGTTGTTGCACTTTTGCACTTTTAATCGGATTTCGGTATTTTTCACCGACTTTTCCGTATTCTTGTCGAAGCGTGTAGATACCCTATCTACGTGAACTAGGTTTTTTAACTGAAAAGTACCAACATGTCAACAAAAGTTTTCTTCACTGATGGCTCTCACCTCAATGGATCCACTGGATTCAATGTATTCAATAAAAACTGTCACGCTTTCAACTAACATCAGGAAGCTTCTTCTGATTATGTTGCTGAGCTGGCATCAATCGATTTCGCATAGGGGATGATTTCCAAAATGTATAGACCATAGACCACTCATCTTCTCGGACAGCCTCAGTTCGATAGAGCCTCTTCGGTCGACGAAACCTAGTAGAAACTCTTATTTCCTGTCAAAACTCAGGAAACAGATGAGCTTTTTTTATCGAAAGATTTTGTTTGTTCAAATGAAAAATGAGAAAGTGGACTCACTTAAGGTTGTAAGCCCACCGGAATGCGCAATAAGCTTATAGCCCGTTCACAGTGTTTTAGTTTCACGTCCATGTTAAATAATTGTGAGTTTTCGATTCAAGTTCTAAATCTGCATTATTATGATTCTATTATATGAATCATAATATTCTATTCCCAGGGTTTTGAGAAATTTGCCTTGAAGAAAAACACCTAGACCATACCGGGAATCGAATTCAGCTACCTCACCAGCATTCCAATGGAAGTCTTTTAATGTTATCTCATGATTTCCAATCATGGTTGTTAATCGATTACATCTGGAGTTTACATTTCCATTTGCATTGCAGCCATTTACGCAACAGACGATAAACTTCAACGATTAACAACTCTGTTTCCGGTATTTACTCCCACTGTCTTTATATAGATTCTGCTTTCGGAAAAATAAGCATAATTTGTTACTGCTGATATTTTGTTTACAGTTTTCCAATATGTAACTGATACTCGCTCCTGTGCTGGTGGCAGTTTCGAGAACGAAACTTGTTGATATGGTGGTATTGCCAGTTTTTTTTTTAGAATACAACTGCGTAACAACTACATGACTCGTTCTTAATTTTCTCTACATCACCATGAGCTTCAAAATGGGAAAAAAATATCTAATACCAATAAACTAATTCTTATATCCTTCCAACATCGTTTCACGATTTCATACCAAATGGTTTCCATTATTTTTCTTCATTCGCAGATCACAGAAGCACTTTCGTTCCTGCACTATTCAGGCCAAGTGATACACCGGAACGTATGCCCCTCGTCGATATTGATCACAAAAAAGGGTACCTGGAAACTGGCGGGCTTCGAATTCACCGAACGGGTAAACGAAACCGACGGAACTGATCCTGTGCCATGCCAGTCTTGGTCCACGCGAACATCCAAAATGGTGCAGCCCAATCTGGATTACATGGGTAAGGAAATGTAGAAATGTGTAGCATAGAAAAAAAACCATCACATTCTAGCTGAATATGTTTAATCTTGCTGCCTTCCGTTTTCTGGTTTTCCTATCCCCCATCGTGCAAATAACGAAAAATTGCAACAGCACCTGAAAACCAGATCAACTCCAACTGTAGCATACTGAGCGATATGTTCTCGCTCGGTATGGTGATATGTGCCATATTCAACCACGGGAGACCGTTAATACAGTCTGGGAATTCACCACCTGCGTATCTCAAACAGATGGAAACGGTAAGTATGCTTTGTTCCTTGTATGATGGGAGGTAATTTCCATAGGGAATCAGATTGTGCACTGGATTCTACCAACAGATTGCTCTAATGCTAGTTAGCCGAAGACGGGTTTACATATCTAGTGAAACGAAAATTGTCCTATTCGGATATACCTATTTGTATTCCATCACATTTAATACTTTAGTTTTTCAGCAAATTCTGGATCTCATTTTTGGTAATTCAAATTTAATTATTATACATGCAAACCAGGGTTGTTGGTCCAATGTTAATAATGAATTTCAAACCACTAGAACTCCCCCAACTACAGACCTTGTTTAGTTTAAGCAAGATGATGAAGTGATATTCAATATGAAGCCATGGTTCAACAATTATGCACATATATTTTCCTAATTTGATTAGCTGTTAACGAAAGGTGGCAACATTTTGTTTATTTCCCAACGGAGATCTGGTCTCAGTTCTGCCGGATCCCCTCCCCAAGTACAACACAATTTTACAAGTCGTGCATGTAGAAATTAGATCCAAATGGCATTATAAAATGAATATAACGTGTAATGAACTTTTTGTGACCTGTTGCCATTGCTTCTACCAAATGGTTGTTTCTGCACGAGACTCGAAGTGGGTGGGTTACCTGGTTTCGTTCATGCTGAGGGCTGACTTGTGTAAGGATTATATTCATTAGTGAGTTGTTTCTTTTTTCTAAGTTACCATACTATATGCGATGTGCACACATGGAGGCTGCCGTTGTATGCTGTGACTACAAACCGTGAAGTTGTTAGATTTGCTGCCAATAGCTTTTAGGGTTTTTCCCCTTTTTCAATTTTAACAAGGTGCAGATTATTGGCATTGCAATGAAAATAGCACGTCTTAAACGAATTGGATAGGTGTACCAATCAAGGCTAATCAATTCAATTCGAGCCGTTTGCCTTAATTCAATTTGGTGCTATTTGTCGTAAGCTTTCGTAAGGGTTTGAACAAGAAAATTCTACTACATCGGAGCAAGTAAGACTTATGCATGGGACAGACATGCAACGTACAGCGTTGTACAAACTGACAAATATAATCCAGTACTAAAAAACAGATACTAGACTAAAGGAGTACATCGTTGTGCGCAGTATGTTTGTCCCAGGCATTATAGTGTTGATAAAGGGTGTAACACCGCACACACAAAATTCATTCTCAATATTCGAGTTTTTTTTTTCAACTATCATCAAATTTTCAGGGAG
The DNA here is from genome assembly GCA_034211315.2 of Aedes japonicus. Lineage (NCBI taxonomy): Eukaryota > Metazoa > Arthropoda > Insecta > Diptera > Culicidae > Aedes > Aedes japonicus. The sequence continues at coordinate 74,593 of JASCZW010005450.1, read as the reverse complement.
AAAAAGAAAAAAAATTAAAGTAAGTTTTAGCAACATTCGTTTAATTTATTTTACCTTTATATCCGAGTGCGCAAACCTGGCCTTATCCCAGCCATAAGTTCTGCCCTACCTCAGAATTGACAGTTTTTTGCATATTAACCCACACACTACCAAAATGTCATGTAAATTTCTGTCCTCTGAGACCGACACATGCAAGCGTCTTTTGCACATAAGAATGAGTTGAAAGAGATGAGAAAATAAATCCAATCAAACCCATTTTTCATAGAATTGCGTATGTGTCGGTTTCAGAAGACATAATTTTACACGAAATCTTTGTTTACTTTCCCGAACTTTTTACAAACATGAATTACGTCTCGTGTGAAATTTATAATTTCTAAGTGTGCATGCTTTCATCATTTCGACATTCTAAACCTCTTTTGGTCATTTTAGAATGTGCTCCTTCATTATGGCCCAGTATTTCTCTATTGAGTACAGTTTCGGAGTGTTTGGGGGTTCAGATCAGCACGAAATCGACATCATTTGCCTTATACCACTCTAGCACGTCCTTCGTGTCGTGGCATGATGCCAAATCCGGCCAGAAGATCGTAGGACCGTTGTGAGCTTTCAGGAGGGGGAGAAGCCGTTTTTGGAGACACTCTTCCAAATACACCTGTCCATTCATGGAGCTTGCGGTATCGAAAGGTGTAATGCGCTTTCCGCAAGTACAAAGTGCTTGCCAAATTTCAAAACTTCTTGGTGAACTTCGACATCTTCTGTGTCCGGAGGTTCTTGGGATCACACTTATCCTTGGCAGTCACATACAGGTTTCCTGGAATTTGGTTGAAGTCCGCCTTCACATATGTCTCGTCACCCGTTACACACCAGTGCGGTTTCGTTAACTTCGTACAACCTGATGGCTTTTTTCGGGATCTTTGCTTCCGATCAACAGACGTGCTTCAAACCGTTTTATGATACCAGACACCGTAGAATTCGTGATTCCCAACGTTTATTCTTATTCTAAATATACTCGTGCAAAACCTTTTCACGCACGCACTGTTCTTGAGTCGCCATTTTGGAAACTTTTGTGCACCCGATGAATGTGCAGACTTTTCTACAACCGATTTAGCTGCTTTTGTCAAAGATTTTCGAATTTGTCTATAGTTGTAGCTTGTTGAGAGAGTTTCCTCTTCACGGAAGCCCAATACCGCTCGATAGGTCGCAATTCCGTGTAGTTAGGTGAATTCGCCTCTTTCGGCACAACATGGACTCCATTCGCTATATACCATTCCAAAACAGCTTTGGCGTAGTGACAAGATGCCAAATCAGGCCAGAACATCGCTTCTTTAGGCATTATTCACGGTATATTTCCTTGTTTACCGTTTCGGTAGTGATAAAGCTTTGGCTTGCTGCATATTGCCTGCCAAACCAAATATTTTTTGGGAAACTTGACCTTTTTCTTCGTCATAGAATTAAAGGCCGTTCCGTTGCATGACAGTATAGTAAGACATTCCGGGAAGCTGCTTAAAGTCTTCCAGCGTTCATTATAACACAGGAAAACTTCTTCAAATAATCGCGATACTGCTTGCGAGCCCGCGTTTTAGCCATCACATTGTGTTTGCGGTTACGGTTCGGTACAGTTTTCACCTTGAACGACTTCATGCCGGTGCTTTGAGTTGGAAGTATGCCCGAAAGTTGGCGATATTCTTATTTTTCTCTTCTGTAATATTTGCTTCACCTTGGCGTCCTTCTGGTGTTTCCAAAGATCCGTTTTTGCTCCACCCCACAATGCCACAATTCTGAAAAAAGACAGTCAAAAACATTTTCACGCTTTCGTAATCATAAAATCCCTGCAAATTTCAGGATTACTACTTCATAAGCTATTCTTCCGAATACAATAAATTTCAGACCCCTTCAGGACCCGCATATATTTTTTTTAGTTTGTTGAACATTACGTCACAACCGAAATATTAATTGGCTTATAACCTGTACTATTTCAAACTAGCGTTTCACTAGGTACCCTTCAGTACTCAACGCTGAAAATTTCAGAAATACTTTTTCATAAGATAACGCTTTAAATAAAATCTGTTTTAGACCCCGCCAGGATCCGCCCACCCTTTTGAGGCGGTTGATTATGACGTCACACAGACACTTCAATCACCATATATCAAAATGTGGTCATTAGCATTGGTGTGTTAAGCAAAAGTGTGTATGAATTTGAAAGTGTAGTTAATCCCTTATGAAATATTAGGCGTGTTTTTTTCAAAAGATATGGAATAATAATTTGAGCAACTCTTCTTAAGACACCTAGTTGATAAAATGATTATAAAAGGGTGAAAATAATTTTGACCGTCTTTTTTCCCTCAACCTTCCTGGCTGTTGTTAAACGTGTATCGAAATATTTATGAACGTTACGGACAGTGCTTGCAGGAAACCCAAGCTTTTCTGCAAGTGTTCTTACTGACAGATCCAGCTTGTCATTTCGACCGCACACAATTGCTTTTCGCACTTGCTCTGCTTTCGACGCCATCTTCGATGGCTTGTAGTATCTTCAAAAATTAACTTGTAGTATCACCGTAGGTTTTGGGCCTTCCTTCACGTAGACGGTCGTAAACATCACCGTCACCGTCTTTGTAACGACGAAACCAATCACGGCATGTTGCTTCGCTTAAAGCAGCATCTCCGTACACTTTTTGGAGCTCTCGATGCGCTTGAGCTGCCGTTTTTTTTTCGATTGGAAGAAGACAATCAACACTTCCAGCAAATGACGAATATTTGGCACAAAATTAGACATTTTCATACAACAGATATACAAATATAATGCAAAAACAATAACCACTAATGTGTGAAAACGGTTTGTTTACCATATGTCTAATTTCGGTTCATAATGTTTTGGATATGTCAAAACCAACCAGCTATTACTGCTAGAGCCATCTACTGACAAACAGCAAGAACTTAGTTGTGCACCTAATTATTTCTCCATAAGGTTCACTCTGTAAGTATAAAGGGGGTTAATAAATTCAATTGTTTCCCAATTTAAAAAAAAAATATTTCTTGTAAAAATTAAATATCTCTTGAACAACTTGAACAATTTCTTAAATTTAGTACGCAAATGAAAAGAAATTCTATGAAGTTAATGAATTTGTTTTGAAAATTTAAAAATTTATTTGAAAATATCAATTCAATTGTTATTTCTTTGTTTTGATGGTTTATAGACAGAGGACGCTATAGCTAATTTGACAATGCATTTAAACTTTTAACATAACATATCCAAAAATTAGCGATGTGCCATATTTGTGTTATGATTCATGTGCGCGATGTGACATATTTGACTTTGTATTCATGAATGTTCTTTCTGTGTCAACAAATGCTTCGTGCTTGTGCTTGTGACATAAATTACGAAGGTAGCTTCATAAAAAGTACAAATCAATTTCGTTGCACAAAACAACGAATAGATTCATTAGCCCTACCCTTGTAGTAAATGACGTCGATATGTCCAATTGGAATCAACTTGAATCTAATCAGTTTTCTATCCAACAAGCAGGTTTAGTCAGATTGGGCTATTCCGCTGCCGTTATCACTGCGTTTGCATTGGTCTTCATCTGACAACAAACCTTAGTATCTCGAGGAATTCGTGAATAGGGCCGAACAATCAATTTTAAACAATGACTTTAAACGTCGTTTGATTTCGAAACATAAAACACTCTCGCAAATTGAAAGGCAGAAGAATGTTTGCTCTAACATATGGTGTAGTTGGATATTGTCTGAATCTTTTGATTCGTGAGAGATCAACGTATAAATTGAATGTTTAAAGGAACTGCTACGTAGTGGACGAAAAAAGGAGCATCGATCCTCAAATAGGACAACAAATTCTTAACAAGAATTCTGAACATAAGTGACCACCATTCGGAAGGATCAAATGTGAAATGGCCACTAGGACAAGTCTACTGAAGAAAGCAACATCCTAACTAGTAAGGCTCTCGAGATGTAGCAATAAGAAACTGGAAAATATGTACAATGCTAGTCGTTTATGGAGTGAAGCTTATGTGAGCACTTTTAGAAAGGACTTAACCACTACGACAAATTTACTGAAGCCTGACATATCTTAACTGGTGAGGTTCTCGACTTATCCTAGTATGAAACCAATTATCCCTTATCCGAAAGCGGCACTGCACTCATTTATAGTAACTCGAATGTGAAGTGCCTCTTGCGGTAAAATTGTCAATTAAACTGATATTCAATGACACAAATTTGTTGGTGTTACTCCGTAGAAAAATTCTACCGAAGACTGCAGATGTTTTTGATTTGATGCAACTGAGATCCCAATTAGGGATAATGTCATAAACTGCGGGTTTCGTTCATTACGGTTTCCATTTTACTGTACGCATTATGCGTAAATATTGCTACCAGACTGCATGTGCTATGCACATACCTATCCACTTGCACTCAACATTTGGCCAAAAATGTTGGGTGTCGAAGACCCGCTCTTCTCTGTGCACCTGGCCACTTCCTTACAACTGTTTGAAAAATTGATAATTTTCTTGACATCTTTTGCCTAAAGTGCTGGGAACCCAAACAGGCTTCATAGGTGTTTAAGAGATTTGGAATTGGGGGCAACCCCGGCGTAGTGGTTTACATCCATACCTCTCACGCCAAAGTCACGAATTCGAATCTCACCCCCGAACAAGTTACAAAAATACCCAAAATGGTATTTGAGTGACTACGACGGGAGATGAACCAGCCCAGGGCTGAAAGTCCCGATAATCAAGGAACTAAAAAAAAACAAAAAAGATTTGGAATTACTGAAATTACAATTGAAAAAAGTCTATATATTATTTGTGGAATGTTTGTACATGTTCAATAGAACTAGAAATGAGAAGAGAAATTAGTTGTTTCCATTTAATTCCAATTACCTTTGCTTATCCTGACAAATACTATTTCGTCTACAGTGTGCAGACTTCTTCAGTGTCTGGTACTAATAACAAGACACTGAAGAAGTCTGCACATTGTAGACGAAATACACGTATCTATCAAGATAAGCAAAGGTAGTTGGAATTAAATGGAAAATACTAATTTTTCTTCTCATTTCTAGTTACAGGTATTCCACTAAACAGCTCAAACTCTCTAGGTTTCATGTTCAATAGAGTTCACCTTTGATTAAAATCGATTGAAATTGAATTAGTATTAATCACTGTATTCCGTTGTAAAAAAAAACACAATGCACCAGAGATATCGGTTGCTGCGAGACGTAGCGCTACAATAAAACCAAGCAGAACAGCATACACGACGATTTGTCTACAACAAAACACGGCTCAATCTGCAACTGCTTGTTATGGCTGGCCCACATTTGATACGTTGCGGATGCGTTTGCGTGAATTTGATAGTTTTCCCATAGGTTTTCTGTCAAATTTACGTCAACGCATCCGCAACGTATCAATTGTGGGTGACTCTTCAAGTCTTCAATTCAATTCACTTCCATATCAATGGAAAACCTTTTGCGATACGTACAAACTATGAAAATTTACAGAAAACAAAATGACAGTAAATGAAATATACATCCACTCGAAGCGAGGGCCTACTTCGTTCTACCAGACTGAATGTGCAATGTCATACGCAAATTGGACATGGCGTCTAAACTTAAATCTGCACCCTGTTGTAAAGGGTGTTCCGATCAAAATTTGGTCAAGAGTTATGTGTGTGGGTCGATCAAAGTAATTATAGTTAAATTCTTTATCTTTTTCAAGTTCAGTCAATACAGGATAGAGGAGAAATATTCAGCTAAGCTTCCTTTTAACTGAATGCGAATTGCCGGGTCTTTCGTTTAACACCTGTCATAAGATTTTGTACAATTTTCTTGTCCACTTTATTCGCCGCAGTTTGCCTTGAACTGTTTCTCGATCACAACAGCTTTTTGAGTCTTCTTAAGGTTTCCAATATTGTTCAATTGGGCGGAGCTCTGGCGTGTTGGGGAGGATTCTTGTCCTTGGTCACCACTTGAACGTTGTTGGCAGCATACCACTCCATGGTCTTTTTTCCGTAATGGCAAGACGCCAAATTCGGTCAAAATAGAACGGAACAATGGTGTCGCTTCATAAAAGGCAGAAGACGTTTTTGTAGGCACTCGCTCAGATAAATTTTCTGGTTGACGTTTCCAGTCGCAATTTAAACATTGCTCTTCAAGTCACAGGTACAGATGGCCTGCCACACCAAATATGTCTCGCCAACTTTGACCGGTTAAGGTGCTTGAAAATATCTGCCACCTTTCCCCGTCCGGTTGCCGTGTAAAATTCCTGTCCAGAAAGCTGTTTAAAGTCTGCCTTGACGTAAGTTTCATCGTCCTGTAACACGCAATCAAACTTCGTCAGCATCGTCGTGTACAACTTTTTCGATCGTGCTTCGGCCGACGTGTTTTGCTTATCGTCGCGATTTGGAGTCACCACTTTCTTGTAAGTCGACAGCCCAGCTCGTTTTTAAGCTCTATCCACGGTTGCTCTATCCAGCGCCACTCCCAGCTTCTTTGCGACATCTCGGACGGAGAGGTTGGGGTTCTTTCTGTCGTCACTGTGGCCTCCGCCAATCGATTTCCCCCGAATCAACTTTCCTGGCTGTCGACAAACGTTCACCAAACACGAAAAGGCGAAATTTTTGAATGTGGAAAAATCATCTGTTACCAACGTATTAAAAGTTGGTCACAGTTGATTTAGCCACATTAAAAAATTTCGCCAACTTGGCGTGAGAGAAGTTTGGATTTTCGCCATGCACTTGCAAAATGTTGATGGGTTGCTTCTCTTCCTTCGACGGCATTTTGATAACTGAAGTGCTAATCTCAAAATCCAAATAAAGGCATGATGCTACACGCACGCATCTTCAGAATGAGGTGTGTGCAAAACTGTTTAATGCACGATGAAAGGAAATGCGTCAAGTTTAACTCGACCAAATTTCGATCGAAACAGCATTTAAGGTTCTTCTGTTCAGAATGTAATATTTATGGTTCAGTTTTTATTCAGTAATGCTAAATTGGCTCCGCCAAGTGACAGTGCAAGTTGGCTCCCTTCGTTGTATCCGCCAGACTATGAATCTAATGACTATAGGTGCACCTATAAACCAAACACCATGACTAAATTGAAAACATGCGCTCTAATAATGTTCTTTTTTGGTTTTTTTATAAACGTTTTTATAAATCCCAAAAAAAAAAAATTACAAAACTATATCTATATAAAAAATACAAAACTATATCTATATTTAATCGGTGACAAGGAGGCTGTCAGGCATCTTAATAAATACCAAAAAATCCGTATCAAATGTCTGTCATGACCAACATAATTTACAAATGAGAGTCACTACATAAAAAAGTTTAAGATCTCGTTAACTTCACTAGATGATAAGTCAAAATTTCTTTCAACAGCTCGATGAAGCAGTTCACAATTTTCTTCCTCGGATACCGATTCCCCTACAAGAAGCTACAACTCGATTACTGAAAAAGTCACCTGGTGCTAGGCCAACAGCTCAACTTCTTACACTCATAAAGTATTTCAGGTAAGTTTCAAAACAATCTTTTCCTCTTGCTGTTTATTAAACTGATGTTTATTTTGTTCTACGATTGTCATTTGTAATTATGTACCCCAGTGTGATTCATTTTGTGTTCTGATGCGTTTAGCCGATTTGTGCTCTGAGCATTTAAAAAATTTAATTTATGAAATGAAATACTGAAATGTGTGGTCTGTTCAGAATCAATTATTATTCAACTCTGTACTGGAAAAAAGAAGCGAAAGGGCATTTCCGCACCTAAAATAGGGCTAGGGACTCAATCCAGACTACAAGCCATAATTTATATATTTCGTATAATTGAGCATTCCATAATAGTACCTTCACACTACAGCTTATATTACGTGATATAGAGTATCTTGATATCAGCAACTATACATCTAGTTTTCAAACTATACATTCTAGTTCGTAATATAAGCTCTAGTGTGAACGTACTATAAGAGAAGACCCTTGAATGAAACCCCGTTCACATTACAACCTATATTACGTGATATAGAGTATCTTGATATCAAAAGCTATGTACATTATTTCCAGTGAAAACTAGATTTAAAGATGCTGATATCAAGATAGTCTATATCACGTAAAATAAGTTGTAGTGTGAACGGGGTGTGAACGTACTATAAAACAACGCAGAAAATAACATGATTATTTCCAGCTGTGTGGATAACATAGTAGGCTTTCTTCCATCTGCTTTGTTTACTGCATAGTTTTTTTGTGTTTTTAAGAACTACAAATATTTTCTACGACATCAGTTTCCCACGCAATCAGTTGAATTATTAAAAGCTAACCCCCTTATTTTGAAAGTTATATATATCGAGTAAACACCTTCCATAAAGTAAACCAAATAGCATTATGTCAATTAATCCTATCATACTTCTCGTTCGAATGCTCACTTTCCCATCGCATCAGTGATCCTGCCGTGCAAGCATTGCAATTTCTGGACGTCATCAATATGAAGGATCCCACGCAGAAAACCCACTTCTATCGAAGTACTCTGCGGGAAGTGCTGCCCTTCATACCACGGGTAAGTTGAAAGTCAAACTCTAGAGGCGAGGTTGTGGCTGGCTTTCATTCGATATGGAACGATTTATTCTATGATACATTCATATGGTTTCCATTCCGGGAAACATCAAATAAGGGAGACTTAATGGACCCTTTGTGAAAGCTGGTTTCAAAGAGTAACAAGCAATGGCATGTTTTTATGTTTGGGTGGTAAAGGAATTTGACAATAGAAAGTTAAATTAACATTTGCCCATGCTTGCGAGTTAAGTTGAATCCTCGTTGTGCGAACAATTCAAGGGCAATGCGTATTCCGCAATGCAATGCATGGTTTCTGGTATATAATTATTGATTGTATTCAATACTTTCCTCCCTCTGGCAAAACAAATGCATCATAAAATTTAAAAGGGTAAGCTTTAATGGAAAACTTGCTAGCTAGAAAACTTATTTTATAATAATAGAATTGACAAACTCCTAAAAACTTCAAACGGAAATCACGTAAACTTTTTTTCTTCCAACTTGTCACTTGTGGCCTATACAATTTAAGATTCAGACCATCAAATAGCTTCTTGTTGGCTGGTCGGCTGAAATGTCAACATAACCTCTTCTTCTATCAATTTCAAACTTTTCTTTGATGCTCTGCCCTCGGTGTTCCGCTAGTCCACTGCATATAAAAAAGAATGTCTATTTGTTCCACCAAAAGTATTTCGGTGTGGTTTCAAGCAAGCGGAAAAAGTATTTCCTTTTCAATTGGATCTTCTTCAACAAATACTTTGTCCAAGTTCCGCAAACAAATCTCAAAAGGGAGAAAACTTTATCACAACAAATAACTTCCTAACAGCTGCCATCATAGGGTAATTTACCCAAACCCGCTTTATGTGGTCGAATCGTTAAAAAGAGGAATTTCATCAATTCATAAATAATCACCTCTCCCACATTTTAACCGCAATGAATGGTTTCTTGCCACCAGCTTGAATACTTACCAATTTCTATTTCTTCCCCAACCCCGGAAAGAAACTGTGGTGGCAACATATCTGGCCTAATTTACAACAGGAAATGCGTGCCGATGAGGTACTGGCTGCGGTTCTACAACCTGCGTTAACCTTGGTCAAGGAATCGTCAAACAGTGAATACGAAGCAATCATTTTACCAACCTTTAAGTAAGTTCTCACCATTGAAATGAAAGTTGAAATGATCGTAACCATAATTTCTCCACTTTCTCTTTTCACCAATAGGACTGTTTTTGTAGCCCCTAAATCTATACAGGCAACCGTAGCATTACTAGAAAATCTACACATAATCCTAGAGAAAACACCACGGGACGACATCAGGACGGAAGTTCTTCCACTGCTGTTCAATGCACTCGAAAGTACAACGATACAGGTGCAGGCAAGTAATTTCCGTTACATATATAGCAGTACAGGTAGAAACAGGATCTGCTAGGTGCTATACTCAACACACAAGTGGCTCTCACTATGGCATCTGATAGGGAAACGCAGGTGGAGGATGGTAACCGAGTTCCATTAGATTCGCTTGGTTGAAGATATAATTACTGTCATTTTACGATTGAACTGAAATAATGCCACACAAGAATTACTAATAGCCCAACGAACTCATACGCGATTGGATTATATGGTTCGTGGTACGATCCTACATGCATAGATTGGCAATTTATAATTTTTTTTTTTTACAATTGCATTATTAGGTTCGCCTATGTTTATGGTTCCTATGACAAAAGTTAATAAGTACAGGTTTCTTTGTGCAGTGGAATATCCATTTTAGGGTAAACGCACTTTTAGTGGAGATAGCACTCAAGGTGGAAGTGTATTTTTTTTTTTTTTTTGACGGGATGGAAAATCTGCAAACAGACTCCTGAAGAACTCAGGGTGTGGGGATGAGAGTGCCAACTCCTCGACCCACTGAAAACCCACCCGTGCCTCGAGCCCCGGCCCTCCCCGGAACCACCTTTCGGTATTACTTCAGGGAGGGAGCTAGTGTGCTTTACGCACCCACTATGTCTAACTACATAGGTCTTTAGTAGTTAGCTTCGCCGACCTGACGCTGATTCGATCGAGATGCTCCTGGATCCAAGCAAGGTTCGGGACGTCTGGTGCTCAATCCAGATCGTCCGCGATCTCCCTACCCGACCACTTACGGTACCTGCCGAACCTCGCGTCGTATGGTCCCTCCTCCGATCGAGAACCGGGGTTGGAACGTCTGGGAGTGCGGCATTACCCCAGGATCATCCCTGTTCCCCATGTCACGTCCGCTTACGACCTCCTGCCGGATCCTGCGCCGTATGGTGCTTCCTCCGTTGTAGTTCGTTTAGCCGTTAAGGGGAGCTTAACGTTTCCAGGGTGCACCGCGGGGAGGCGAACTACTTTCACACCCCTAAGGTGGAAGATATTTCTCAAGATCCTTCGCAGCGTTCAATGGAGCGAAAGAAAAATATGTCATGCCATTTGAATACACTCTACTCACTTCATTTGTATACACTCTAAAAAAATACATGTGCAAACACGTCTGTTATTAACCCATCCAAAGCTACAAGAATTAAGAAAACTCTAACAAGAATGACCACTCACCCTGTAGTGGTTTGCTCCAAAATGATTAAATAGATTGTGCTTCAGGAACTAATGATAAATTTTACCTTGCACAAAAAAAAATCTGAATTTTCATTGTGGTGTAGATATAAGAGTGCGTAAAATTGTATTCCCTTCCACATGAAGCAGCAACTTGCATGAAATAGTTGTAATGAAGAATAGCTTTTGTATACAACATTATCAGCATTGTCCCAGAACTGTACACAATTTATAACGATAATTTGTAAGTTTTGTGACGCTTCATTTATGTGCATGGTATTGAACAGAAATTCACACTACTTTTTTGCGTGGCTATGGGAAATGTGTACCCGTTATTGAAGCATCGGATTTTTGACAGGAACGCGTTGTTTCAATAGCGGTTTTATGATTTTCATCTAAAAATGTAAACTAAAATTTATTATATGACATATTGAAACCACATATTTCATTTTCAATTTTATTGTATCCATTTAAAATAAAATAAAAACGTATAACTAATGGCTTTAAATTGAATACCAATAAGTAAACTTTTGAAATATTTGTTTTTATACAACTTCAAAACCATAGGCGTAAACTCGCACCTTACGTTTAACTCCACTCATTAGGTTCTGTACAACATCTAGTGGTGGCTTCTTTTGTACGAAAACCCACTTTTTCTTGATGACTTCTTCAGATTTGACCTCTTTGGGATGCTTCTATAGTGCCCACTTCAAAACCGCCCAGTATTTTTCGATGGGCTTTAGTTCCGGTGCGTTGAGGGTTTCATATCCTTGGGTACGGAAATGACCCGGTGGGTTTCGTACCACTCCAGGACAACATTTGAATAGTGGCATGAAGCTAGATCCGGCCAGAAGATCGTAGGGCCCTCGTGTTGCTTCAACAAAGAAAGCAGATGCTTCTGTTGACACTGTAGACGCTGTAGACACTAGACAGGTAGATCTCCCCGTTTACATTCCCGGTAGTCACACAGCAGCATTCCGTTTGCCACATGAGCAGATCGCTTTCCAAATCATCTATTTCTTGGTAAACTTTGAAAGTTTTTGCATCCGTGAAGTACAGCTGCCGGCAGTTCGCCTTAACGTAAGTCTCAAAATCCATGATGAGACATTGAGGTTTCGTCAGCATCTAGGTGTACAGTTTGCGGACCCGTAACTTACCCATCATATTTTGCCGTTCGTCACGATTAGGAGCCTTCTACATTTTGTATGTATGCAGTCCCTCCGGGTCCTTGGCTCTCGGAACGAAAGATTTGGACAGATTCAACTCTTGGCCACATCCCTGAACGAAGCATTAGGATTCCGCTTAAACGCTCTCACGACACGCTTTTCATCCTGATTACTAATAGAACATCCCTCTGTCCACATTTCACCTTCCGTTCGATGCTAAGAGCTTCGTTGTAAAATTTAATCACACGACTCACCATTCTCCAGGTGCTTGCTCAAAATCAATTCAATTTTCAAAAAACTGACAGCGGTAAATATACAACCAAACAAAAACAATAAAAACTAGTTCCACCCAAATTTTCGAAAAAAAATGAAATCCCCCTCCCCCCACCCCCTCTTCCCTCAAGATAAACGAACCCATATTTGAATCGCCCCTAAAAATAGGAATATCCGAACAAGCAGTTATGAATGACTTGTACTTAAACGTACACATTTGGTTCTGTTTTTCTGATGTTGAGGGAAATTTGTTTTTGACCCTTTTCAAAAGTTAGTCTAGATGATTATTGTTTTTTACCAAATGTTCAATACATTCAATTCTTTATGTCTGCTAAATTTTATTGGAATCTATATGGTTGTTGAAGACCAATTCTAACATAGCCATTTTTTGCAAATTGACTTTAAATTATAAAGCATCTCTTTTAGTGTGTAAGAATCGTTTTGACAACTTTAATTTTTTTTCCATTAAAGCTAATCCAATTTTCTGAAAGTCACTTATACATTACTTTATTGTAAGTCTTTTCCTTTGTGTAAGTCTTTGAGTTGTGTTGATTAAAAAAAAACGATCAAAAAACTTAAGCCCTTTTCAAATGGTAGTCTAGATAAATTTGAGAAAAAAAAAAGTAGGCAAAGTTGCCTGAAAAGACGTAGTCTACACATCCACAAAGTATTATTGGATTCTGAGAGGGTTCTGCCAAACACTGGATGAGTTGGCGTGAAATTCGTCATATAAATATTTATGAAATATAAAAATATATTGAATATATCAATTCTATTTTATAAATATCTTTAAAACAAATAATGGTTGTTTAAAATAACAGTGAAAACAAATTATGCCAAAAAGAATTCCTTCCCTGTTTAACATGAATATATTTTTTACAACTTAAGCAACATTTGAAATCTATAAAGTAAAATAAATTTTATTATTGAACCAAATCTTTTTCATATAAAAGAAACTAGAAGTGACTAAACCAAATAAATATATTTGAAAATATAAATTTTGTATGGTTTGTTAGATTTACTCAAATTTAAAATAATAACATTTAGTTTCTGCATTGGTATTTTTTTAATTGTTGAATTTTAAATGTTCTGATTGTTGAAAAAAATAGCTTTGGTTGAAATAAAAGTATCAATTAATTTTATTTGAATAGGCTTTATAGAAATTTATAAAATAGTAATTCAAGATGCACATGCATATAAATGAATATAATATTACTAATAAAATTTATATTGTTATTGATTCATAAATGAAAAAATGTATCGGAAATAATTTCAAACTGAATAACTAATGAAAAAGTAATAATTAATTTTTATTTGATTTGAAAAATAAATTTAAATAGCTGTCCTCCATATTCCCGGCAAATTGAAACTCCCTTAATGTAACTGTAACAAATTTTAATCGAAAATATTTATAAAAATAAAAAATGAAAACATATGGAATTAAAATATATAAAAATAATTTCAAAATAACGTTCTCCCTGACTTACCAAAAATTAGCAACTTAAATTCTGTTTGAAGAGTTAAAAATAATTAATTATGAGCAATATTGATTTGATAATATTTGTTAAAATAATTTATATAGTCTTCATAAAATACTAAACAATAATTATAATAAATTATTTAAAATTGTTTAAATTTAATTTCTTCTTCATAAGAAAGTATTAAAATTCAAACCTCTAAATTAAATTTGAAACAATATAAATTTATATATGAGTAATCAACAGAATACATTAGAGGAAAATATAATATTTTATTTGATGAAGAGTGAGTCAAATTCATTGTTTTATTTGTAATACTCCTTCTAATTTTCTAAACATTAAAATTTCACCCGATAGTTTCCATTTTTGAGATGTTTTTTTTAAAATAAATTGAAATATGAATAGTTAGAAAATTGAATGTGATATTTATAACTATAATGATCGATTAACAGTTATTTTGTAAAATAATAATTAAAATAAATTGTTTTAAATTGCATTTTTCTCACACAAATGCTTCCTTGTTTTCCGCGACTTTTGTTCGGGTCGGGCTAGCATTTTCTGAACCTGTGCCTACCGCTGACTCATGAAATCCAGATCATCGTTGCTTGAATGCAATAATAGGTGGGAAAACTGTACATTTCCAAATAACTAGCTGAGGTTAATGTATAACAATTTACAAATTTTAGTTGGTAATTATTTGGATGTCCCCAGTAGAGTGAAAATGAGAGCGTTGGGCGCAAATGACCTGATAAACTGACAGTGCACATATAATTTGAAGTTTACATGGAAATTACAATGGAATGTCATCGTACCCGGCCAGCCCCAGCGCGGTGTTCCATTGTAGCTGCGCCTTTGCTGACTGAGCTAATGGAGGCTCCCAGTTTTTTATATTAGTGTTGATATAAACGGCTAGTGACATATTTAAATATGAATATCGATTTTCGATTTGTTTCGATTTATAAAAACAACAAGCATGCAATTTACCAGCTCATAAAATGTGATGATGGTTTACTTGTTCCAAGATATGGTGATTCCAAGTATGGCGAACCTATAGTGTCTATTGATTTTAATCCCCACTACCGGCCACCACATTCAACCTGAAACTAAATTAGAGTAGTGCAAACAAAAAACTTAGGTTTTTCGAATTAACTCTCATTTTTTCATTGTAGTGCAGTGTCGATTTACATATGAATGTGTTCAAATAAATTTAATGTCTTTACAAAGACATGATTTCTAATCGTTGAAGAATTGAGGAGCGAAAATTGGCCTAAAAAGCTAGATTCAAAAATCACCTATAATCAATGTCAATAAATAAATAAAATGATACTAATGCTTCCAAAACCTCACTTTACCATTACATGAACATATCAGAGCGCTGCATTAGTAGCTGTAACGAACGTGTACGACTACCTGGACGACATTACGATAAAGAAATTGGTGCTACCAAAGTTGAAATCGGTTTTCGAGAAGAACCAAAGCGATCTCAAGATTATGGGCAACGTGCTGCAGTGTGTGGAGCGAACACTAGACAAGCTCGACAAGTCACAGGTGAGTGGTCTATTTTCGGCATCGATAAGATGCAAGATATTTACCTACTACTTTAGAACTGAGTTATATTTAACCCATGTATTTCACAATTTGAGAAATAATGATTCTTGTTTTTACTAGCTCCTATATTCTTTTGCTGAACATTCCAGCACATGACTAAAATTTTACAAGAAGATAATCTTGGTTTGTTTTTATTTTCCTATGCCGCACCAACACAACGGAAAACAGATAATAGACGAAGTATTGCCTTTGCTACTCGAAGTTAGATTAACGGATCCAGATATAATTGTACGAGTTGTCAGTAAGTATTTGAGTAAACATTTGCTATAGATTGTATCTGCCGTTATAGATTCCCAGTGTAAGCACAAAACTGTACAGCTTTCTATCGTGCTTACCAGCCATACAAATACCAAGTACCAACTAATTTCATTATTAAACACTAAGTAGGAAATCGCAGCAAAACATCCGTGTCATAATCATGCAGTATTCAAATAGTTATTTATGCAATGAATTTGGATAGAGAAATAAAAATAGCGTAACTAACAGAATCATGAAGAATTATCTTGCAATAAGTTGCCTAAATCAATTAAAGGGTGATACGGTCAAAATTTGATCAAGGGAAAACGCGTGTAAATCGGTGAAATCATTTATTTAAAAAATCAAATTAAATTTCTTTTTCAAGTTCAATTAGTATAAAATTCAGGAAAAATATTCAGTTAGGCTTCCGCTTTTCCAAATCCGAATTGCCGGGCCTTACGCTTAACCCCTGCCATCAGATTTTGTACAGCCACCTTGTCCACCTTCTTCGCCGCAGAAAGCCAGTTTGCCTTGAACTGCTGCTCGTCCTTAGCAGTTTTTTTGGTCTTCTTTAGGTTCCGCTTGACAATAGCCCAGTATTTCTCAATTGGGCGGAGCTCTGGCGTGTTGGGAGGGTTCTTGTCCTTGGGAACCACCGTGCGTTGTTGGCGGTGTACCACTCCATGGCCTTTTTACCGTAATGGCAAGATGCCAAATCCGGCAGCAGACGTTTATTCAAACACTCTTTCACGTAAATTTCTTGGTTGACAGTCCCGGAAGCTATGAAAATGCTGCTTTTCAAGCCACAGGTACAGATGGCTTGCCAAACCAGATATTTCTTTGCGAACTTTGACAGTTTCGTGTGCTTGAAAATATCTGCTACTTTTCCCCATCCTTTTGCCGTATAAAACTCCTGTCCCGGAAGCTGCTTGTAGTCGGCTTTGACGTAGGTTTCGTCGTCCATTACCACGCAGTCAAACTTCGTCAGCATCGTCGTGTACAGCCTCCGGGATCGCGCTTTGGCCGTCGTATTTTGTTTATCATCGCGATTTAGAGTCACTACAGCCATGTCCAAACACTACACTGCACACCGAGCTGCTTTGCACCACGCTAGTGCGTGCATTATATTCGCCTCTTTGACTCCGTGCATCCAGGCTAACACCCAACACCGGTGGGTACAACAGCAATGTCAGTGCTCGTGGTTTGGCTTTGGACACCGTGACTGATGCTTCGGCAAACACCATAGCCGAGTGTTTCCGATTTTGTCCGATTGCAGAATACACGCGTGGTTTATTTTTTTTCTTTCTAACCGAGCCGTGCTTGTAAAAATTAATCAACTTATGCGCCCGTCACTCAACAGCCAAGAAAACAAACCAATAAGCTAATTGAGCGGTTCCATATCATTTCAGCAACGAGTAATTTTCATATTTTTTGATTTGCATGAAACCTTGCATACACGTTCTTGGGGAAGAAAAACGCCGTTTTGCATACTTGATTCGCCATTTTGAATCTAGCCTTACTTATGAGAAGGGCCTATGAAAAATGCACATGATATCTTCAAAAAATTGTATCTCGGAAACGGTTTGTCCGATTGGTTTGGTGTCTTGGGCGAAGTTTTAGACAATTGTTGGTGCTATATGGAAAAAATATGCACGGTAAAAAAAAGTTTGGTTTTTGTGTTTTGAACTAAAATATAGATTTTCCCTTAAAAGTGACCTGTCAATAATTTTTTAATTATTCTTATGTTATAGCTGACTTAAAATGCTATCTAGTGCACAGTGAGTTGTTCTGGAGAAAAATAGGTTACAATGAAAAAAAAAAATTAAAAAAAAATACAATTTTCAAAAAAGCTATTAAAAAAAGTAAAAAAAGTTTGTCACCCTAATTTTATGAAATGACATCAAATTTGCAAGCAAAAAGTACGTCACTAACATTTTTCTAAGATGCACCGTTTAGAAGATATTACTGATTCAATATTGATTTTTTGATAACTTAATAAGTTTTGGCCCTTTTCGGATGTACTCCGTGTTTTTTCAGTTTCAAAAGTATTTTTTCGGAAAGATTGGAAAATTTAGAGTTAAAATGACACTGACAGCTTAAAGATTCGAGTGAAATTCTCTGCCTTAAAAGTATTTTGAAAAACAAGTTACAAAATCCCACTATCAGGAACAATGATTTCTTCCAGTTATTTTTGGTGTATTGTGTTGAAAACGTGCTAACAAGTATTAGATACAGGTAATTAGATACCAGTTAGCTGTACTACGTACAGTTGGTGATTGTAAACATGGTCTTTGTTGGAACTAGTCCACCATGGCCACGCTGGCCATAACGAGGATAGCTCCGTCGATGACCGTTTCTTAATAATAAACAAAAAGAACGCAGTCTTAGTCACCTTCCATCAAACTAGACGGCTGCCGACTGATACCTGATACTGATTCCAGGTATATACTATTTACAATCTTCTTCAATAACAATATACCTATGCCAGCAAATCTACCTCGCTCCAACTCTCCAAACTCGTACCTGAAGGTTCGACGATACCTGAGCGTTCAACTCCACCTATCTTCCAACAGTCTTTACCCAGTATTCTATGATTTCTACCCGTGAGCTGTATAATAATGTCTGACTCGGGCTCTGGCAAAACCTTGAGGTAGTTTAACTTCAACTACCAGGTCCCAGGGCTGGTCTGGTTCTTTACCATTTTGGAAAGAAGCACACTAGTGTTGCCAGATCAGTGATAATGCAGCCCAAAAATGCGCCAGTAGTTCTTATTGAAAACATTATCATACTGAAATGGCGATCGATGGTCAAGTACAGGATTTGCGAATAGTTGGAATGTTGCACTTGATCATATAAACGCAATTGAAAAACCTACATAGTTTATTCTCACAACCTAGCGCACTTTTGGAAAGCATTATCACATTGGGGAACCTGTTCCATTATTCATCTCATGATCCATTATTCATAATGATCGGAATTATAGGAGTTTGATGTAGGAATCAATTTATTCCTTTTGTTATTAAGTTACTCTCAGCTTCCAAAAATAAATAACATTAAATTTAAATTAAAAGTTAGAAATCCGATGGTTACGCGTTGATCTTTCGTTTTCAAGTTGCGCGAATTGCTAAAAGATGAGATGAAAATGGAAATGGTAACCCAAGATGCTATGCTTGTATCAAAGCTTTCTACCAAGAGGCGATTTTGCTTACTTCATTCTCAGTTTTAAAGAAAAATGGAGCTCTTACAGTACTATGTCATCAAGAGGAAGTCCTGTTGAAGAATTTCAAATAAAAATCAAGACAAAGCCCCCGAAACTTAATGAAAAATTCTTTCTGGCTCAAACGAAACATTCCACGGATTGAGTAAACTAGTCAACAGACGCACGTTAAAAATAAAGATAAGTAATAAATGTATTATCCCTCTCAATATATCAAAAGATTTTAAGATGCGCATCGACAATGGACGATTTACCTTGTCATCAAAAAGAAGTATTCCTGAAGATCTCAAAACTAACTTCAAGACAAACTCGCGAAACAAGAAGCAAAATCTCATCTTGAAACGAGACAGCTAGCTCTGAATTATAGTAATATCAAGCAAAACAGTTATTTTGGATATCGTTGGACGATATCGTTGACAATTAATCACAAGGTAAAAGATTATATTTGCAAATGACTGATGTATACTCTTCTCCCTACAGCCTTACATACCATCAACTATCCCCCCCTCCCCAATCCTGTGGGTAGTGATGCAATATCATTGTACACTTCTAGTGTGCACTAATAGTGTATCCCGCAAAATTCAAATCCCCCATGGGAAGAAACGTTGCGTAGCCCATTCAACTATCCCCTGATGTATTATGTAAGGTTTGAGTTCTTGTACTCAACTGGTGACCTGGCGCCTCGCCCCCTTATACGTCAATGAAATAAAATAAAATAAAATAAAAAAATTACAATAGAATAATATAAAATAACATTAAAATCTATTTCCGACCACGAATCTTATTGTCCGTTAATCAGATGAATGGAAAATGCATATTGTAGATCTACAATTCACTCTATATGCTAGGATTTTCAACAATTGTGAAACAATACAATTAATAGGAATTGACTCAAATTTGTTCGTAAAATAATGATATTTTCTATAGTTAAGATACATAACAACCCCCCTTTTCTATTGTGGATGGCTCAACTAACATGAGATTCTATTGTAGTAACAATAACTCCTATTGTCATCCTATCGTTGTGAACAATACTATTAATCGTTAATACTATAGATGCTATTGTATGGTTACAATATATTAAATAGTAAATCTATGAGAATTTTTTATTCGGGTAGCATTGCTCTATCCGTGGCAACCAGTGTCATACTGGGTGTATGTTGAGAGCTTTCTTGTTATCGTAGCCACTCGGCTCGTGTATTTTTCCAAAAATCAGACCCGGTGTCAGAAGCAATACACGAGCGTGTACACTCGTGTCGCGTGCATTGCGTTGTGGGTTCATCTGTAAGCACGAAACTAAAGTGGCGAATTTCAGCCACTGAGTGGTGTGTTTGCAGTCAAGTTCTGCTCTCGTGCAGAGCGGTCCGGTGTTTTCACCAAGGCTGGTCACTACCTTCTTGTAAGTCGATAGTCCGGCTCGTTTTTTGGCTCGATGCACGGTTGTAGACGATACACCCAGCTTATTTGCGGCATCTCGGAGAGATAGGTTAGGGTTTCGCTTGAAACTACCGGCAACTCTCTTTGTCGTCTCAGCGGCTTCCGGTTTTCGATTTCCCCCCGATCCAGACTTCCTGGCTGTCGACAAACGTTCCCCAAATACTTTAATTACATTTGTAACGGTTGATTTGGCAACTTTTAGCGATTTTGCCAACTTTGCGTGCGAGTAGCTCGGATTTTCGCGATGCGCGAGCAAAATTTTGATACGCTGCTCTTCTTGCTTGGACGGCATTTTGACAACTGAAGAGTGAATTCCAAAATCAAAATAGGAACAACATTCTACACACACACACCATCAAAATGAGGGGTGTTCAGGTTTTTTAAATGCAAAATTGAAAGAAATACGTCAAGTTGATATTGACCAAATTTTGACCGTATCGCCCTTTATTGATGTTCATCCTGCAACTCAATAACATTACAAAAATTAACACTTGATTTAATGAAGATAGAAATGCTCTCCCATGTTTGCTGCGTTGCAGCACATATGATGATGCCAATGTTTTCGCGTCATGTGCTGAACGGATAATGCAATTCGAATCCAGATTAACTTATTTGACTAATTGATTTGTCACATATGTTCAAACACTCGCGGTTAGATTTGAATTACCATTTCATTTCGCATCCTACATGTATTACAAAACACTACATTTATTACTAACATATACTAACATAATTTATTGCACAAACATGAAACAACGCGTCCCACTCGCGTGCTGGGCCTGAGATGCACCACCAACAACTAGTCTTTCTCCTTCCTAACGATCGTCATACAGCCTCCGATCGCCGCCTGCGATCATATCGGTTTGATCATCTCCCGCCGTTATCTTCTCGATTCGAAATACACCACTGCCGATGGTAAAGGCCCTATACCCTATACTATAGGGTAATCTCATTCTCCGTTTGTCCCGGCGAGAGCGTTATTGCCTCTGGAACTTTGTGTTGATTGTCGGTGTGCTATTGTAGCAATCAAAGCAGATGATCGCCACAAGACAATAGCTACACAATCGTCTCGTCTGTGTTGACCTCTGTGGGATGGAGGATGCTATACCAGGGTTGTAGCTACGAGTGGTCGTGCTCTCGAACATATATTATGTTGTATAAATGTATTAGCAATACATTTCATCCGTATCATATATTCATACATCGAATTTAATATTGACGGCTTAGGAAAGAAGGAAGCTTTAATGGATCGTACTTAACAAACACAAGGAGTGTCAGGTATAGTCGAAATCAAGAAAAAACCATGTCGTCCTCGCCGTGTTTTAGCTCCAAAATTGGTCGAAATTGAACTTGAACGAATTCGTTGAAATCCTTGCCGGCCAGCGAATAATATAAACAACGATCTCAACGTATCCCGTTAAATCACCAGAAATGGACTTAAAGAAGAATATCAATTCGCTTGATTTTTCGTAGGGTATTTTCGTATTTTCGTTTTCGATTTTTCGTAGGGTAGGTGAGATCTCTAACTTTCACAACACAAACATACACTCAGTAGCAAAAAAAAAGCCGAGCAAAATTTTGCTTCCAAAAAATGCCATGTTCAACCTCCTGTAACTTTGTCAATTATCAATATTTTTAGCTGAAACTTTTACCACACTATAAACAATGTATAGAACGTATGTAGTTGAAATTTAATGTTGATCAGGATTATAAATTTTAAGTTTTCATTACATATGTGAAAAAAGTCATTTTTGGACATACCAATTTCAAAAATCCGTATTTCTGTGAAAAATTTAGATAACATATTTCAATTTCCGAAATAGTCTAAAAATACATAGAATATAATGTGGACGAAATTTGAACTGTTTCCATCAAGTGATTTGGACTACAGCTAGCGTCAAAGTTGACGTACCAACATGAGCATTTCCCTTTTTCACCCGATACTGAACTTGCTGAAATATCGGTGCAAAAAAAAAGTCCAAACCAATTTTGACAAATAATTTATGAAAGGGGGGAGGGGCTAAGAAACATTATAAACACTCTATTGGTCTTGATTATATTCTTTCTCAACTTAAACAAGCATCGTCTAAAGTTTTTGTGAATCATTCGTCAATTTTTAAAGTTTTCAATGCACACCAGTGAATTCGAATGAACTTCCGGTGCTTCACGATGTCAACATTATGTCCCTGTGATAATGTTTTCTTTTGTTATTGCTTCGGCCTAAATTCGATGATTTATATTTTGAAAGCTCCGCATTTTCTATTAACACACTTCATTCAAACCAGCCAGTACAGTCGTATTTTTCTCATATTTTACTTCTTCATCTTCTGTAACCTGGCCTAATTGCCCGCACAGTTTGAAAAATCCAATCAAATTTAAACTAAATATCATGCACATAAAGAGAATGTTAAGATTTGTACAAATTTAAACGATGAATTTATTTTACATGTAGTATATTCCAAAGGGCAGTAAATTTACACGATTGGAGCATCCGTTTCATGAGACGTGTATTTTTTCGGTTCGTGTGGAATTGCATACAGAAAATAAAATTCCACTCGTAGCATTTTCAAAAAGGGTCATACGATATTTGCATACAAATGCTTAAAAACATATTCAAATGTGGACTCAAAAATTGTACGGAATAATTAGACACAGTGGGAGATACAGCTGGAAGCAACATTATTGAAACATAAAACATTGATAGCGAATCATTTTGTTTTTTAAAGCAGAAGCAAGTTAGAAGAACTGAATACTAACTACATTAACATTGATGGTGTTCATTACATTTTTTCATAAACGTATGGCCAAATTGTGGTAGTTTACCGTCGTGAAACATAAACAAGAACTATACAACTGCCACATTTCCATCTTAACATATTTGACAATTGATTCTTTTATTAATTCCTGTTATTTAACTTATAGTATTGCTGGAATGCTACAATTTTACTTATTTATACGAATTCATCATGGTTCATATGTACTAAATGTTTTGCGCTTTCTATTTCTCTTTACACATTCTGCTAAGCCTTTATTGTCTTCTTCTATTATTTTTTTCCTAATTTTAACATTCGATCTATGCTTCATATCATCGTATCTTTCTTCATCATTCTCTATTATTCTATTTACAGTCATAGTTTTACAAACTGTCATCATCCTCTGCACAACGCGCTGCTGACGTTGTCAGCATTGGAATTCTAGAAACTTACATTCCGACTTCTTATATTTACATTTGCGAACATACTTCGTGGTGTCCTTGTGATTCGTAGTCACGTTTAAGTAGATTTTCTACGTTCATCCGCCACTGTAAGCATAAAAAACATTAACAGAAATGTTATAAATAAATTTTATTCATAAAAAACAGAGTTTGATGCATTGGTATTTTCGGTATTCATTCAATACAGCTATTCATATACCACGTAGACTTTTCTGAGGGGAGGTGGCTGTTGAACAAAGTCTACGCTCCATACAAAATTTAAAAAAAAATGTTAAGGGGGCCTGAGATTTTCAAAAATGAATCTTCCTGTTTCATGAACAGGCCCTTACATTTGTACATGCATCTCTTGCGGTTCTTGGGTATTTTTATCATGGAGAATTTCGAAGGACTGAAAATCATAAAAATTCCAGTTAAAATCATAAAAGTTTCATCAGATATCTAATATGAACAAAATTCAACAGTGTAGTAGACATTTCAATTATTTTCCGAGCAGTGAGCCAGTGATAGCAAAGTTATCAACCAAGTCAAAAGTGATTAAAACGTTTTAGGAAAGAACTTGGAATATATTCTATTTGAGTGTTTGAAACGCCTGACAAATCCGGAGTACTTCGTGATTTTATAGTGGCTGCTTTAGTAAAAAAAAACAAGTTCTATCACCAGTTTCTCGAAAGCTGGATACTACGAATAAATAACACAACATTATAGAGGAGCCATTCCTGCTACACCTGAAAGTTGACGAGATTGAGTTTTTATTTGATGGAATTGACGATTTTTGGTTTTATTTACGCACAAATCACGAAATATTCCAAAAACGTCTGAATACAATGGGGAAAATCAATCTACAAAACCACTTCTGACCATACAGGAAAAAATCACACCTGACTTGGGTCTTCTTCTGTTCTAAACGTTTAACAAATCGCCGACAATAACAAGCCAAATCCAAAGTAGCTGTTATCATCTTGATTATAGTAACTGTATCTCAATCATGCTAAGAAATTACCGGCATTATTTTAATGAAGAGGCTCCATAAGGAATTGCAGTTGATTTTAATGATCGGTTTCAAATCCAGAATTCAATCATATTTTGGGTTCGCAAACAAGTATCGTCCAGGCGAAATCGATATTATGGCTCGAGTGCCAAATTTTTTATACTGCTTTTGACACTATGTTTAACGTATGACACCAGAGTAAAACAAATAGTCACTCGCACGAAAGTTTATGTTTCTCGACATGGCAAATCTCAATTCAAATGAATACTCTTACCAAATTTCATATTTCGTAAATAAAATCGTAAATAAAATAAAATAAATTCGCAAATAAAAGCTCATTGGATCAGTGCATTTCTGGCTGTTTGACCAACAGAACGTGAACGAAATATCCGCTATACTGATCAGTGCTATACATGGCAGTGGTCAGCTCTTCTTGTGATTTTTCTGCGCATGCATGCCGTATTAAATCTTGCACTCACTCAACTGCAATTTGATGTTATTTATAATATTCCCATGAAAAATGAAGAAACAGTTGTAATTGAAGAATAACAATCATTGACAGATCGAATGAATTTCCTTGTATTTGTATTTACCCACTTTTTGACAGAGCTGTCAATATTACCCATTTGGATGATTTGTCATTGAAAAAATAAGGGTATAGTAGGACTAGGTGTTATACATAAGTACGGTGTACGAACAATTTTTTACATCATAGGTCTGAAATGTTCAGTGTCCGGCTACAATGCATTCATGCAAGGTTACGTTGTTGAGCTCATAGATCATGTTTAACATGATCATGACTTGAAAACGAGCCGTAAGAATCCGATCCAAATTATAAATAAAAATTGAGAAATTGAATTGATAAATAATAGTTGAGAAATAAAGCTTAAAGGCGTAGCTACAATGGAGAGCGCAAAGGCGCGTTGCGGCAGCTTTTGACAGTTAATCCATATATTTTATGTCAAAAGCTGTCGCAATGCGCCGATGCGCTCCCCATTGTAGCTGGGCCTAAAGATTCATATAAGTGTTGCTTGAGTTTTTTCCTTTGGAATCAAACACCCATTTATGGGTAAAATTTTACCCATATTACAAAAAAAAGAGTATCCATAAACTTGATTTACCCATTATAGAGTAAATGGCGCCAATGTCAGATAATGCGTATTTTTTACCCATTTTCCACAATATTTCATTTTTAGAGTTCATTATCATTACCAGTTTTTTTACATTTATGTCATATACTCATTAATAGGTAAATTGTGTTTACGCATTTAATGGGTTGACTCCCTTGTTGGGGAAATGTGAGAAATTTTACCCATTAATGGATTTTGATTTTTACCGTGAATGCAAATGGTAATGGCAACAATGCATTAAGTCCTATCTAACATTGGCAGACTCTCTTCGTCGAATTTCCCTTTGCGTTCCTACGGCTTTGTAAAAGCATGTTCAAATATTCTCAATACACAGTACGGTGATATAAAGTGTTTTTAAGGATCCAATACGTCGAAAACATCAGCAAATCGTTTGATAGATAAACTTTTAACGAAAGAGAAAGTTGACGAAGATAATCTCTCAATGTTACTTAGGACCTAATGCATTGTTCAGCTACTTGTCGGTATATTTCGTAATCGACTCATCGGTTTATCCGAAAACGTTTTAGCTGTCAAAAGAGTTGAGAATTTGTTTTGATTTTGATTAATTGTGCCATGGCATTTATTTCATGCAAATACGCGAATATTCCAAAAAAGACATTGAATGTTTACATAAAATCCAAAAGGGAACTACTGTACGCTGAACCTACGTGTAAGAACTGGAATAATACTGAGATGTTGCAGCAATATGTATGGATATCAACATATAATAATAATGCTGGTAGATGATCAAAAGATAAATCCAAAGGTGTTCAAGAATAATAGATGGTGTCCATTGCAAACTGAGCTGATAACGTCAAGCGCTTTACGTTGTATGTGCTTTTTAATTTAAAAATGTTTCGAAAATATATGCAAAAGCTGCGATGATTTGTTTTTACGAGAGCCGATTTTTTTGCCCTTATGTAAAGGGATTGGAAAGAAAAAGGTGTTGAAAATTTTGTTTCGCATAGCCCAAGTTATCCAAAGCGGAAATAGCTTAGTCTGAGTATCCTTGGCAATAATTAGGTGCAGCTTAGGCTTAAACTGTGTAAAAAAAAACCTCTAAGAGGATTGATAATTACATAGATTCATCTCTGCTGTGTAATTTGAGTTTAGAGCAACAGATTACGAACATCAATCAATATCACTTAGATTTTTTTTAAACATTACGTACCTTCCTCATATACTTGGGGCTGACTTCCAATATCAGATAACAATTCCTACACATTTTAACATTCATCAGAACGGATCGTCTTTCCTCCTACAAGAACGTTTAATTAGATTAAGAGTGTTAGTATCAAGAAACTGTTATTTAATTATTTCTTCTACAAAAGAAGATTCAAAGCACTATTATAAATTGCTGCATCAACATTCCTGCAGGAACCAGCAACATAAGCAACTCTCGAGTAAATGCACTCAAAAACCAAGTCACTAAATGTTTCGAAGCCATTTCTTGCCAGGACTACGTGTTTCAATTGTCATTGAAATATTTTGATCCTAAAAAGATAAGTTTTAATACATTATGGTTATTATATTTATATCAACAAGTTTTTACCTAGCACGAATACACTTTTTATGCTGACTAACGCTAACATACTCATATAAATTTTACATTTTCACTAAACCATTAATGACGACCGACCTCGACAAACGCGAAGACAAATATGGCTGACGTTAAGCCGTTCTTGCGCCAGGCCTATTTTAAAGGAAGTCGTGTAAAATTGTGTTCGATTCGGCTGAATGGTAGATGCCAAGTGTGACTTTCCGGTAAAGTAAGTGATAATAGCTAATTGAACATATAATATAACGCGATGAATAGCATTCAATTTATGTGCATGTTATTTAGCATTGGTTTCCATGTGCAATGATATAACATGCTCCGTTTTTACATGAAAATTCAATTTATGCTCAGGTTAATTTTAAGAATTTTTTTCTGTGCGCTTTTAGTGTAGTTGTATCAAATGAATTCAGATCAGGCGAAATCAACGGGGTTGAATTGCGCTGTCAAAAAATGGTAAGAGTCGTTCAAAGACTCAGTTTCATAAATTTCCTCGCTTTTAGTCACGAAACAACCACCAAGTACGTATTGCATGCAATATAACATACTTTAATACGTATTTCGACTGAAGCGATCTTCTTGAAAGTTATTCTTTGCTGTGGCAACTTTTTGAACTCAGCTTTGATGTAAATGACCATGCAACAGCTCAGAATTTTGAATAACGAACAAAAAATTTTCTCACACGATTTTTCTGGCTATTATCATCTCAGCAACAATCACACTGACAACTACACACAATAGAGAAAAATCTGAACCATACACTTCAAAGATGAACTGTGCTTAATTTTGTATTATGTCAAGTTTGAAAGTGTTGCAATAATCATCGACTCACCCCATAAACAATTGATGAAATTGCCTTGTCAGTTTCTGTGGTTATTGTTGCTCTACGATATTTGATTGACTTAGTTATTATAAACATTTGATCGAATAAATTGTATTTGCAAGTATTTGAGGTTGATTAAAGAGACTGTTAAGATGTGCGCGTGTACTTTTTACAGTTGTAAACAAATTGGTCAAATGCAACTATTAATAATAAATTTAAAAAAAATTAAAAAAAACAGCTCGTCTACTTGAACATTTACCAGTGTTTTACAATAAATTATCTTAAAGTAGGACTACTACCAATCAGAGATAGGGATTTATTTATAATATATAATGAATTCCGTTGAGAAGCTCTTCCTGCAAACAAAAAAATCCGTTATGAAGCTAACATAATGTGATATGATCAACTTTTCGCATTACAAAAAGTCTTCACTTTGAGAATCCTGAGACTATTTTTTCCGAATTCAAACGGGTCTTATAACTAAGCGATTAGTTTTGCTGATCACCATATTAAATTTAGTGTCATAGAAATTTGTAAGTGTATCAATTTATGAATCAATTCAGGTTATAATCCAGTTAATATCCCGTTACTCCATGCATGCTTTTCTTTGTGACCAATGTTGAATATCAAGTTTCACTTTTGTACTATTTGCTTCATGATAGCTACAACAATCCCTTTCTTTTGTACCACGCGAAAGACTATGTTGAATATAGAATATGTTTATTTTCCATTATGGGAGCATGAGTTCAAATAGTCAAGTCATTATGCGCCAACGCTTTCGGGGCATGAAAGTCATTCCTTCCATTGTTTCATTCCGAGCAAAAGGACGCTGGATAGCTAGGCCAGCATTACAGAGCACATACAGAGAGGTAGCGTTTCGTGCGAGTGGAGCTTCAAATGATATTCTTTTTTTGTGAAACCTTTGATGGGGTACAAGCTAGTAGCAGCTGCTGATGATAAAGATAGAATGTGTGGTCATTTTTCTTCCATCACAGATTCGAGCAGAATGCAATTAGGGAAAAGATAAATCGACTAAGTCAGCTTCCGCAAACAACGGTTTCTCCCTGTACGATTTAATAACGATGGATGTTTGTGGATTGCATGGCATGGCAACTCGTGTTCCATGGACATTCTATGTTATCATAAGCCCATGGCTTAGAAGATTCAAATGGGAGACCATATTTTGATTTCTATATGCACAGGTTTGTGTAATCACATGTAATCACAGCTTAGCGTATATATTGTTGAAAGGTTGACAACAATAGCAAAAGAAAAAGTGCATGGCGCCATTCAGATTTGTTATTGTTTGCAGTGATGGTTTTGTATGTCAGCAATAAGTTATAAGAATTTTCATTAAAATATTGTGAACAAATTCAACTAACATCGTCACCAAAAACAGTAAGATTACTGTGCGTCCGCCGGGTTACACACAGTTTGATGTAAAATAAATACATATCCACTTGCTTCATTGCTGTATCGCTAAGTGCCTCGACAATCGAAGCAACTGTAGGGTTTTTTTCTTTCATTTCTTTCAACTAGAGCCGCCTGCAGGTTAGAATCCATAACGAGAAATAAAACAAAATCATGCGATATTGCTTAACAATCTTGCTTTTTTAGAAGATGGTCCGTCTATGATAGCGATCAGCGGGAAGGGAATACCCAAGCTGCTGGTCTTTCCATCGGGGCTTGTGGCAAATAGCTGAACGTCGCCAGCTTTAGCGACTTTCTGAATACTGTGTTTGTCATAAAGCTGCATCAGCTCGTTGTCATCCTTCTCCTCCATACGCCGTTTTCACATCGTTTGAAAACTCCAAGTGCTTGCAGGTCCTCTTTGAGCATTGTCCACGTCTCATATCCGTAGAGAACTACCGGTATTATCAGAGTTTTTAATATGGTACACTTTGTTCGGTGGTGAAGTTTACCAGACCTTAAGGTCTTGTGGAGTCCATAGTAGGTGCTACTTCTGGTAATAATGCGTCTCCGAATTTCTCTGCTCCAGTTGTTATCCTACGTAGCCAATGATCCGAAGTACACGAACACATCCACTACCTCGAACTCATCTCCGTCGATGGTCACAGTTCTTTCTTTGCGAGCTATATCACACTCGGTTCCTCAAGCCAACAAATACTTAATCTTCGACACATTCACCTTCAATCCAACCTTTTCCGCTTCACGTTTCAGCTTGGTGTACTGGTCAGCTACCGCCTGGAACGTTCTGACATCAATTTCCGCGTCATTAGTGAAGCAGATGAACTGGCCGGATTCATTGAAAATCGTACACCGCATGTTAAAGTACGCACGTTTCATAACACCTTCTAGCGTAATGTTGAACAGGAGGCAGAAAAGACCATCGCCTTGTCGAAGCCCTTTGCGTATTTCAAACGGGTCCGATAACGTAACACTGTACACCAGCAATTGTAGCCTTGATCATTCTAGTCAGTTTCTCGGGAAAAATGTTCTCGTCCATAATCTTCCATAGCTCTTCACGATCAATTGTATCGTATGCGCCATTGAAGGCGATCAATAGGTGGTGTGCAGGGAGTTGATACTCGTGACACTTTTGGAGGATTTGCCACAACATTGTAAAGATATGGCGGCTTGATGACTTCCCACAAATCAGCTTACTAGTGGCGATAGACGACGGCAGATAATCTGAGACAGCACTTTGTAGGCCGCGTTGATAAGTTGTTTGTTAGCATCCTTAACTCCACGTATCGTGGGAGTTGGCATGTCCGGCTCGTCCACCATACCGATGAAACCACTCCTACTGCGGTCTTGGTATTCCACCTCTGCGCCATTTAAGTGTTCATCGTAGTGCTGCTTCCTCCTTTCAATCTCCTCACGTTCATCTGTCAAGATACCTACATCTTTATCTCGACACTTTTTGACTCGCGGCACGAAGCCTTTATGGGAGGCGTTGAGTGGTTTGTAGAATGTACGCGTATCTTGAGAACGATACAGCTGCTCCATTTCTTCGTACTCCAACTCCTCCAGGTGACATTCTTATCCCGGAAGAGATGAGTTTACTGTCTTCACTTCTGTCTGTATCGCTCCACATTTTGACGACTAACTCGCTGCAGCATCAACGCCCGCGCTGCCTTCTTCTCATCTAGAACCGTTTGACATTCATCGTCGAACCTATCGTTCCGTCGATTTCTTTCCACAACCACTATGGCACCTTCCGCTGTGTTGTTGATGGCTGCTTTGACGGTACTCCAGCAGTACTCAAAAAGGGCTTCAATAAGCCCTCCAACTCCCGGTAACGCAGTTTCAAGGCTTTGCGCGTAATTAGTTGCGACTTCGGGTAGCTTCAGTCGCTCCAGATTATACCGTGGCGGGCGCCGATATCGAATGTTATTCACAACGGAAAGTCTTTTGCGCACTTTAACCATTACCAGATTGTGGTCTGAGTCTATGTTGGCGCGACGATTGTTCTTGATGTCGATAATATCCGAGAAGTGTCTTCCATCAATCAAAACGTGGTCGATTTATGATTCGGTCTATTGTGGTGATGATCTCCATGTGTACCGATATGGAAGGCTATGCTGTGAGTAGGTACTATGTATGGCCATGTTCTTGGAGGCTGTGAAATCGATGAGTCTGAGGCCGTATCCGTTCGTAAGCTGCTGGACGCTGAACTTTCCTATAACCACACAGAAAAAAAAAAAAAAATTTGACAAGCGTGTACAATATCACCTCGTTTAAATCCTAGCTAAAGGAGGCGTAAACAACGAAATTGTTTGCAACTTTTCATGCGCCATACAACAATATTTCCAATCTTTCATACAACAGGCTAGATTCAGGCGTTATCTGGCTAAATTTTACCTGAAATATCCCATTATTTGCTGGCAAATTAAGCATTCCTTTTATGTGCATTAGATAACGCAGAAAATTCAATGTTTCTTTTTATCTGTGCAGTCTGAATTCTTCCTCCTTGCCAACCTTAGCATTGAGATCACCGATGACGTTTTTGACGTCGGGGTTTGGGTAGCTGTTGGATTCCTGTTCAAGCTGCACGTAAAAAGCGTCCTTGTCGTCAACTTTTACCCATATAGCGGGGTGACCCGCTTTGACATGGCTGCATTCGAATACACAGAAACAAAAGCGTTCACGAAAATGAAAACGGACCGTGAACTAGTTCACGTTTTCAGGATTTTTACCTAAAAACGTGATTTAGTTCATGATTACGTGATTCAGTTCACGGTGTATTTTTGTTTGTTCTCGAATTCATGACTGCAGGATCCAGGCACGCATTTTTAACGTAGGACTACGTTTTTCTTTTCTATACCGGGTGCAGAGCTCGAAAAAAATGACAGCCGTCGTGAACGATGAGTAAAAAAAATATTCAGTAGGTACAATTTTCGCTCCCCTCATTTCGTTCTATCAGTCACGCAATATATTCGTGTTCACTATTTTGCTATGCGCAGTCATTCCGTTGTCCTTGTGTTCCACACAACTCATTCACACCACAGCAACGGACACGGCTATTCAAGCCTCAAGAGATTTTGGTTGCTTGACTGAGTGTTCTGGTAACCAGTCATTCATTTTCGCGTTCGTGACTGATTTTTTCTGCCACAGGATTTCAAGTATTCCCGAACATGGCTGAAGGCAAAGGAAGCCAAAAGGCTAAATGGCCGAAATCGCCACAGAGTTTGTGGGGCATTTGTTCGAGAAAAGGCATTTGCAGGATCGATTCGAGAAGTTTTGGTTTTTTTCACTTCAATGATTCTCCAAATGAATGACTGTTCTTTCATCTTCACGGTAGAACGTTGAAATTGAATGAGTTGTTTGCACTTACGTACATTCACTGCTTTCTGGAACGAATGAATGATCAAAGTAAAGCAACACAAAACAAGTTGACTCATCTTGCACAAGAGATTCATGAAGGCAAATTTGTGTTTACTTCATGTTCGCTAAGAACAGTGCGTGATGACTAATATTTTAACTCAGTCAGGGTGCAATTTGAGAATTGAATATGATATTTTTAAGCTCTGACCGGGTGCCGTTTCAAAATTTTGAAAAATGAGAGCGTTACGCAAAAGTGAAAGGTTTTTGAACGCTTATAACTCTCGTTCGACTAAACAGAATGACTTCATTCATACACCATTTGATCAAAAAGACTCACAAATTTTTCGCATTGTGATTTCAAAGAAGTTCAATCAGTATAAGTAGTTCAATTTTTCATTTGAAAATGACCTTTTTTTGCTCCCATACAAATTTGCATATCAACAAGTTGAAAAATGTGTTTTCCCTAGCAAGGTCATAGGAAACGAGTAACAAATGTCTTCTTCTTCTTCAAAATAACTTTTCCCCTTCTCAAAAAAAATTTCTGAACGCACAGAGCTATTGGTCGAAAATGACATCATATTTGCGCTACGCTCTGATTGGTTCATTCTGCCACAGTAACCGTGCCAGCAATTATGGAACACGTGGGAACGACCAACCAATCAGTTCACGCTGTGCATCCGTATGCGACAGACGTGTTTGCGGAGCGCGTCTGTGGAAAACGCCGCTAGGGAAAACCAGAAGACCAGAATCATCCCACGTCACTAGCAGCTGGCCATCCGCAAAGACGAGGAGCTGAACGAAGAAAGAAAGCCCAAAAGGAATCGCAAACTATTATTCCCCCGTCAACAAAATCCGTCCTTTTCAGGGCGACCAGCTTACTAATTAAAGAGTTTGGTTGAAGTTTTCTCTTGTGCTGTTTGTAATTCAATTCCCGCATCACAGCTGAACATAGAATTCATTAAACGCCGTGTCCCATAGTATATCACAAAGGATTAACGAACAAAATTGACGAATCCAGGTTGAAAAACGAAGAAGACACCGAGTGGTGAAAAATCTGACAGCTCCCATGTTAAAGTATAGGACGAACAATTTAAAAAAATTCTCAAAAATTCAAATAAAATTCTAATTGAAAGCGGTGTGTTGTATGATGGAAGAAAAATCCAGAACTGTACAATAGGGGATTGTACAGTTCCTGATGTTTCTTCTATCATACAATAAACCGCTTTAAATTAGAATTTCATTTGAATTATTTAGAAGCATTTTAAAATGTATGTCCTATACTTTAACATGGGAGCTATCAGATTTACCACTCGGTGTCATCTTCTGTTTTCAACCAGAATTTTTCAGTTCTAGAAAAGATAATTTGAGCCGGAACTGCGACACGTCAGAAACCGACCATGTGGTTGAGTTCGTCATAGTTCCTAGTTGTGCATACCGAATTAGTTGCTGTTAGTGGCAAGCAGATTAGTCATGTTTCTGTTAAGAAAATCATCCGTCTAGCGTGCACTAATTAAAACTAATTATTGTCTCACAATGACTAAAGTTCGTCCCCTTTGATGCAATTTGTATCACACTGCCTTCGTTGGTACCGCCTTCTTTCGTGCAATAGCATCCGACGCCATTACCTGAAAATTTAATTCAGTCTTACGGTAGTCGTAGTTCTGTGCACAGCAACATCTGCTTTTGCAACGCAGTAGGCGAGCGAGTACACTGTAGGATGCACTGGTGAGTAGTCGTCATCCAGAGAGGTTGGTGCAGTTGGCTATTTCTGCCGATACTACCGGCAACCTGCCGTCAATGCGCTGCAAGAAAGAAGGCTGCTTAAGCCTACGAGTTGATGGGAAAAAGCCGCCCGTGACAACTGCTGGAGAAGGATTATCCCACGTCACCTGCAGATGGACACCGCACCGACGAGGAGCTGATGCAAGAAAACCCAAGTTCAATCGCGAACAATGTTTCCTTCCCGTCATCTATATTCGTCCTTTTCAGCACGACCAAATCAGCTTGCTTATTAAAGGGTTTGTTTGGTTGAATATTCCTATTGGGCTGTTTGAAATTTCAATCATTCTAAAGGAATCAAATAATTTTGAGAAAGTGAAATGTCGCAGCATATGGCTGCAAGTATGTGGTTCCATAGTTATCTTCTATGCGTTAAAGATTGTGGCCCTCTCAACCATCGTACAAAATACAACCAGAGCCGTATCATTATTAAAACCAATCGGTCCTTTTTAGGGCCACCAAATGCTATCTGAAGAGTTAACTATAGAATTTTCTTACATATTTACTTCCCAATGCTGGTCTATCGTTCAATTGGCACTATTTCGACCTAGACGTCTATCGGCAATAAAAGACTTGGAATCCCCAAACAGACCACAACCATCTGCAGCAAGGGGTTGGAAAAAGAAAATGTATAGCACCTTATCTACCGGGTGCTGAAGCATTTTAACCCAATTCGGTCGTTTCCTCCAAAGCGATAGGCATTATGAACAGCTTCGCAAATGACCTTTCCGAGCGGCTTGAAAGCGTAGCTGCCCGACTGACTTAAATCAATTGGCGGATAGCCCTGACGTCTCTGGATATTCAAACCGCCTTTCGATCATGCTGTCGGGAGAGCTAGCCAAACACGAGGCTTCACGAGGTAAATCAGTTACATGACGAAATGAGGTGGTGGTCGTAGCTGTTCCCTTGAACCCAAAATGGCCCTGTTCAGGGCCATCAAAACAACTGGAAAGAGAGTTGACATGTCTTTGGGAGTGCTGGGGGCTTGGTTTTGGGTTGTTTGATTGCGAAAAATATCTTTTGTGTGCCGAAGCTGTAATGTTTTTGACATTAGCAGTGTTGTACACACATAGGCCTAGTAGAAACCGTATGCAATTGGAGGTGAACGAAACCAGCCTATTGGGTAAAAGTTTCTTAAATGATCAATAACTCATCCGCACTACAAGGTATATTACGTGATAAACAGTATCTTGATATCATATGTCATACATATTATTTGCAGTGAAAGCAAGATGTATGAATGTAAATACCAATACAGGCTATATCAATAAAGGTGTATGGGAATTAGATTTGGATGGAAACCATTTCGGGCACTCTTTAAACAATCAAGCGATCTAGATTGCACATTGCTTCGTAGTCCTACGTCAACTTTGCGTACAACCCCATTGGGCTGTCCCTTCTAGTTTTTTCCGTGTAGATGTGGGATTTTTGAAGAAACTCAATTGAGTCCAGTAACTGCCTACTAAGGTGGAAATGATTTTCAAAAGACTTGTTGGTAATGTGTGATAAACTTACGCGACTCTAGACTCAGAGGTTTTTACTCCTGTCACCAAGCACTAAAGCGTTGCCATTAAAGAATGAAATGTGCTACTAAATATTACAAAACTATACCTTTAAGTAGATAGAAAATTGCTTGTAGGTTTTAATTTCTTTTCATCAATTGCGGCCAATTCATCATCGTTACCTTCTGTAATTATTTCCTACTATTATTTTCAAATGAAGCTGAAGGAAAATTGTTCATTTCCCACTTCCGAAACCGCATCTTCCCGCATTCCTTTCAATGTAATTAATTTCCGTTTACATTGTAGCTATATACCAGTATAGCATTTTGAGGACGGTGGGAACAATATGATCTACTTCGTTTCGACTATTACGTCCCGAATGGATTTTTGCGTGTGTTATTTTCTCATCAATATGTTGTGATATGGATGGTGTCATCGATACGATATTTACCTGAGGAGGAAACAAACAACTGCCTCTACCAGGTATGCTATTGGGAGACGCCAAACGATGTGGTACCCACAATAATATTCCAAATAGTTCAATGGGTGGTGCAATCCACCCTGCGTGTATTCTAATATTCCCTCCATACATAAACTTTTCATCTATTCGGAGGTTTGCTGTAATATAATATGTGTAATATAATATTCCGATTATCCTTCCACACGTACCCATCATATGCAAATTCCACACGACGAACGTTGCTCGTATAACTAATGGTTTGGTTCGCTATAAAATCTAATGAGCTGAAAATTATACGATAACACAGATAATTAGCCAATACGACGAATCGCTTGCAATTATTCATACACATATATGATAACACCTAATGAATTTATTGTTTTCTTGAATGAAAAGAAAACAATTTAATGAAAATCAAGCGATCATTAAGGAAACATTGGGTTAGAACAACAGCCGTTGAATTTCAGAGCTTTGTTCTTAGAGAATGTAACACTTTGTGTGGGTTCAATTGACAGGGTTAACATATCAGGAACACCATTATTATGAAATTAAAATTAACCAACATTTTTTCTTCGCAAATTATTAGTTCGTGGCTGAGTTGGTAAATTAAACACTAGGCCATGCTAGTGCCGGTAAATTTGACTGCTGTTTGATGCCCCAGAAGGTTTGTGTTCAATACTAGCAAAGGTCAATGGTATTTTTCTAAGGCTAAACAAAATATCTGGTCTCGTATTCCTTCAGAAGGGCAGTAAAACATGTGTAATGATCTTTTTCATTCCCGTGTGAGCAACCAACGAGCGAGCACGTATAGGAAAATGCTTGAATTAGTGAAAGTGAACGAGTGCGCGAGTGCCATTGGCAAAAGAGGAAAAAAGAAACGCCTCTCTCCCAACAAATCTCCAGATGTCAGCCCTCCGTTGAAGCGAGGCATGCGAAGTGGTACGCCAGGCAATGAGGCTGCAGCCAGCACCCACATCGACAATAGTAGCAATCGCTACGAAATACTGTTCGACGAGAGCGACAACGACGACCGGTTATCGGTGTGGACCGATAACGGCTACTCCGAAGCAGCAATTCCACCGCAGCAGGCCAAGCAGCAGCGGCACATCTGGTCAGGCAACGACAAAGGTTCCCCCCACTCGTGCTGAAATCGGAGTCTCTAAGCAGTCTGCGTAAGGTTATGCAGGCTATCAATGTGAATACCAGCTACCAACTTACTGGCATGGGCACGAAGCATGGGCATGAAGCCTAGGTGCAGCTACTGCGCCCAAACCATCGACTGCCAACAGGAAGGAGCCTGCCAGTTTAGGTGTTCCAACTGTGCCGGTGAGCACATGTCGACCAGCAAGCTGTGTCCGAAAAGGCAGTAATACCTGAAAATCCGGACACAAAAAACCGCTAGGAACCAGCCCCACAGAAAGGCAAGAAAGCAGAAGGAACCCATTTTCGACCTCGACTCCTTCCCCACTTTGCCCTACACTACGGCACCGACGTCTGCTACACCACCCCAACAGCGAACAATTCCCGACGGATACAACGCATTTGGGTGTCCACCAGGCTTCAACTGGCACCGCCCGATACAGGACCCCAACACCCAATGGACTCAATGATGATGATGCAGATGATGCATCTATTCATGACCAGCAGCTTTCATCGCCACAATGCCTAACTGGACCGCCCACTCCCTGGTGGCCAAAACACTAGAACTCTCTGAGTTTCTAAGATCACGCCGAACTGACATCGCAATCCTAACGGAAACGCACCTGAAGCCTTCCAACAACCTGAGCCTTCCCGAGCATACCATCTTCCGTCTGGATCGAGCTGGGAATCAACGTGGTGGTAGTGCCACCATCGTCATTCCAAAGGGACTGGTATACCGGCCCCTCCCCGATTACCGATTGTCTTTCATCGAGGCGGTAGGAATCGAACTGTCTACATCCGATGGTCCAATCAAAATCGTCGCCATGTCCTGTCCATCCCAAAGCAAAAAACGGACGGCTCCTCCATTAGGATGAAAAATGACATCCAAAAGCTCACCATACGTAACGGAATCATCATCATCGTTGGCAATCTGAACGCCCGCCACCCTCTCTGAGGAGACTCCAGAAGGAACTGGAATGGTGTAGTACTTGCCAACGACCTGCAGGTTGGACACTATGTCGTTCTCCACCCAGACGCTCCTACATTCTTCTCGCCGGCCGGTGTCGGCTCCACACTTGACATTGCTCTGACCAACATCATCGATAGCTGCTCCATCCCGGAAGCTATCAACGATCTCTCGTCCGACAACCTCCCGGTCATCTTCGAGGTGAACCTAAAACTGCGTAGTAACCCATAGACGAAACTACCACAGAGCTTTCTTATCAGAGCATTGCTTACTGGCCCCAGATTCAACGCTTCATCGAAGATCGCACTATCGACAACCTCGACCTAGCCACTCCTGTGGCCATTGACGACGCACTTCAGCAGTTCACTGGTGTCATCAACGAGCCAGTATCCCGGATCATCCCGCCAACACTGGTGGTGGGTAAGTGTATCCAACTAGACATTGCTACAAAACGAATCATCTCGCTTCGCAATTGTGTGCGTCGACAATTCCAGAGAACCCAGAACCCTGCTAGGAGGCACCTGGTTAAAGTAGCCAAGTTGAAAAACAGGGAGTTTAGCAGAGATCTGAAAAACCTCCCAAATTACTCAAAACCCTTCTGGCAACTAGCCAAAATTCTCAAAACTAAACCTAAGCCGGTGCCTCCAATCAGGGAACTGTGTAAAACTCATATTATGGCGAGCGAAAAGGCGAACGCACTGTCCCGTCAATTCTTTGAATCGCATAACTTGGGTCGTGATATGATCAGCCCTATAGAGATAGCAGTAGCGGCCAGCGTTGATCACCTCTCCACACTTCCAGTCGATCCTCCAACGTACCACAGAGTATCGATATACGAGCTTAGCAGCCACATTAAGCAGGCCAAAAATATGAAGGCCCCTGGATCTGACGGGATCTTTAATATCACCCTGAAAAGTCTAGGGCCCAAAGCACTTTCTCTCCTGACGAAACTATTCAACCGTTGTCTAGAAATCAGCTACTTCCCGGCATTTTGGAAGGTCTCTAAGGTGGTGCCCATTTTGAAACCGGGCAAGGATCCCACCGACCCGCCTAGCTACCGTACGATATGCCTGCTTTCCTCGACCAGCAAGCTATTCGAGAAAGTTATCCAACGAAGACTCCTCGCCCACACTGAAGCACATCTTGCTAGAAGCACAGTTTGGGTCCCGACGATGCCACTCGACGGTCCACCAGCTCCAACGTGTGACTAATACACTAAAACGGTCCAAAGCTGTCTCTAAAACCATTGCCATGGCGTTTCTCGATATAGAGAAAGTGTTTGATAACGTCTGGCACGATGGCCTGACGCACAAGCTGATGCAACAGAATTTCCCAACGTAACTGCTCCGGATTGTCACAAACTACCTGCATGGTAGGACTTCGCAGGTCTGCGTCTCTGGCAACCTCTCAACCGAGTACCCGATCCCTGCCGGGGTGGCTCAAGGCAGTATTCTGGGGCCATTGTTGTACAATTTGTACACGACGGAC
Source organism: Aedes japonicus (assembly GCA_034211315.2). Classification (NCBI taxonomy): domain Eukaryota; kingdom Metazoa; phylum Arthropoda; class Insecta; order Diptera; family Culicidae; genus Aedes; species Aedes japonicus. Next base: position 34,241 of record JASCZW010005450.1, on the reverse strand, counting down.
ATCCCCCCCCCCCCTCCTGTCTGGAGGTACCCTCTGGCTGTTTGCCGATGACTCGGCGATTTATTACATTGGAAGAATCATCAAAGCCCTAGTCGACAAGCTGCAACGTGGCTTAAATGCTTATGCAGAATACCTCCAGATGTGGAAGATCAAAGTTTACGCTGCCAAAACACAAGCTATCATTTTCCCGCACCGCAACACGACCCGATTAAAGCCCCAGCTCAAAATAAAAATTGGAAAACCGAGGTAAAGTGGGCCAGAGAGGCCCGTTATCTTGGTTTAACGCTAGACGACAAACTTCTCTACAGGACACACATCACTGAGAGAGTACAGAAGAGCATCGTCATGCTGAGACATCTCTACCCGCTCATCAACAGGCGTTCAAAGCTTTCTGGTTTGAACAAAATGGCCATCTTCAAACAAATAGTCTTGCCTATGCTCACATATGCTTGACCAATTTGGCGAGAGTGCGCCAAGTGTCGCCGAGGAAAGCTGCAAATCATTCAGAACAAGTTTCTGAAAATGATCCTAAATCTTACACCATTCGCAAGAACAACCTACGTACACTGGCTTGCCTGCCTACAAAAGCTAGACATTGAAATTGATGCAATCTCCACAAGCTATCGCAACAGAGCGCTAAGCTCAGAATGACCGAAAGAACTTCCCTTGTAATTAGCCCCCACCCTTACCTTACCTTACCAATCAGACTAAGGCTGGCGTGGCCTCTGCTGTACGCAGAAGTTATCTCCACTCTATTCGGTCCATGCCTGTCACTCGCTAGCCTTTTGCTGTGTGTACGATGGGAGGTTCTCCCAGCAACTGGTGCAATTCGTTATTCATTCACCTCCTCCACGTTCCGTCTTAGCCCCTACCCCCAAAATTTAAAAAGTAGTATGAAAAGTTTGGTTAAGTTACATTAAATGTAAAATACATGCACCCAAAACACTATCGCAGGATAAACACAGCCAAAAACAAATAAGAATTTAAGAACAGAAAAACTAAGGTATGAAAAGCATTATCGGCAGAATCACTTAACAAGTAAAGAAAACGATATGTTATAACATTATACTAAGATGCAAATAAAATTAAACTTGAAGGTAAAAAAAAACAAGTGTAATGAATGTGATGTGTAGGGTAGAAGTGCCAGTAGGGAAGAGAGTGACGAATCAGCCTAAGGGTCGATGCCATTTAAATAAAAAAAAATAGCCGAAGAAGAAGATCTACAAGCTTTCATCTCAAACCATCATGTGATAGTGCTAAAACAGGCTATCTCCCTACGTTGAGACGAAATGAGTTTTCATAATCTTGAATCTATCTTGAATTGTAGAAGTTAAAGTGACAGTAATACGTATGCATTAAAAATACGACTGACTTTTATGCGGCTACCCTGTGAGAAATGAGAGCGTTATCAGTTGATTTGCAGCAGCCACTGCGAAAAAAGTGAAGCAACTACGTTCGATGGGTTTTTAGTACTGCCAGCTACACCCTGGAGCAATGTTATAGGACATCTTGAGACCGATCTGGCATCTACAACATCCTCTTCCTTCTGGTGAAAGGTTAGAGCATCGAACGTAATCCTGGTCCCGGTCGCCCAACAGTGCTGTGTGACCGCGACCATAAAGAGCAACAGATGCTGACGAAGCAGACCGGAGGCAAGGCTTCATAGTTCCACGCCTCGGGCCGAGAGGTTGATACACACTTAGATTTTTTTACAGAAATCTGTAAAGTTTTACCGAATTCTCAACAGCTGAACGTTCGGTAACAGATTTTACGGATTTCGGTGAAATTTTACAGACATCTGAAAAAAAAACCGGATTTCGGTAAAATTTTACCGAAATCCGTAAAATCGGATTACCGAACGTTCAGCTGTTGAGAATTCGGTAAAACTTTACAGATTTCGGTAAAATAATCTGAGTGTGTAGAATCAGCCAAACATGAAAAAGTATCTGTGCAAGACAGACATTTTTATGCTCCAGCATCTGTCCACGTCAGCCGTGTTTGAAAAGCTGGTAATCACCCAGAAGGGGCAGCTGAAGTTGCTGGTGAAAAACATCTTTTCAACGAAGTACGATGTCGAAGCCTTGATAGATGACAAGACGCTCTTTACGCTGGATGGCAACGGCTGCTAGGAAACCGGTTATTTTGTGTCTCTAACCAAGGATGGTCGTTGACGTCAAATATATCTCCCACACCATGTTCTTGAAGAAGGTCTTTCTGTGGCTGACGATCAATGAGAAGGGAATATCAAAACAACTGTTCTTTCCTTCGCAGCTTGCGGTTAACGGAAAGATATGCAGTACGAAGTGTCTGCGGAAGTTGCCGCCTTTATTTAGAAGCATCTAACGAAGAAGGATGTGTTCCTTTCACCGAAGCTGGCCTCGATCCATTATTCCAAGAGACCACTAGAGGAGATTGCCCGGTTGAAGATAAACGTTGTACTGAAAATCGCTAACCATGCCAACTTTCCTCAACTGCGAAAGAATATGTTTGAGCGAACCTCGAACGGAAGATCTACTTCAACAATGTTGTGGCCAAATAGCTAATGTTTTGGCCACGCAGCTGATTGCCAAGACTAATGTTGACTTATGTTGACATCCACCTTTTTTCGGACATGCCTAAGGTTTCAGCTAACTGTTGTAAGACAGCAGGACAGGGCGTCGAAACATTTTTGTAGAAGGCTCTAGGTGAATCGCTGCTCCATGTATTTTTTCCTATCTTTTATCTCTCTCTCTCGCAAAGTTACTTGCTATTTTAAATTAATAAATCTCGATTGTTAGTGAATGAACATCGAATCGAGCTCCATCAGATTGATAACAGAAAGTAAGCATACAAACTGATATGATTAAGTTTTCAATATCTAATACAGATTTTGAGTTATATCAATTTTAAATGTTGAGGTAATTGCTGCCGTCGAGAATGCTTCAGCATAAGCCTTTAACATACATAAGACTTATGGCAAATTTGTTCCATTGAATTGTCTTTTGTAGATTTTCTTTTCGTCTCCTTCCAAATAAACCCACTTTATTGATGAATATGTCATCGGAAAATCCTAGAGAATATGAAATGTTCACAACACCGTAACTTTACGTGACGAAAAAATGTCTGATATTTTTAAAAGAATCTTTATCATTATTTACTCATCTGAAAATTCTGAAAGACACATTTTTGAAATCAGATAAGATTTTTCATTGCACATCACGTTTACGAGCTCTGCTCTCGACTATCAAGTTCTTGTATCAAACTGGTATAGTGTGTGTTAAATACCAAAACTATTTTAATTGTTGTCGAAGACTTGAATAAGGATATCTTAAATATCGATTCAAATGGAGATTTAGATGTTTCACACTCCACCGGCATTGGATGGAATGGGATGAAATTCTATGTTGCGGTTTACATTGGAGACAAAATAGTGGTATGTTTAAAAACATTGTATGAACATTTATTTTCTGCAAATTTACTAATAACTCGAGCTTCTGCCAACTTTCACCAGCACTCTTCTTGAAGCATAGAGCTTTTTCTGATCAAATTCTTTTACTTGTCCAATATTTTCTCACACAAATTTTCTTATCGGTGTGGTCGTCAAACTACGCCATAAATATTGCGTATGTTTTGGTATAATTCATCTCTTGGGTTACGTTCCATTTTTTCTTGTTTATATTCAGTTTGCTATGGAGTTATTTCTTGGCGCGGTGATTTTGAAAGGTCAGCGCTGGAGCGACACTATCATAGATCTAAACCCCTAGAGGATAACGTACCACTTACTCATTAAATGACAGGAACATATCTGACCGACCTCACCAGGTGAGATATTCGCGGACGGAGAAAATTGTCAGAGACTGGCATCGGCGAAAATTTTAGCGATCGATACGGTAAATGGCTCCCAATCTGAATGTTTTCGAATGGTCCATACACAACATTCTGAAACGAGGAGGAATATTTCATGAAGTTTCCGAGCATGCAAAGAAGAAACCCCAATTATTTGTCCTGCAGCTGTCCCACTATGTGCAGAACGAAGTAGGCTGCTATTTCATTAATTGTATCAGATAGCCACAGGAACATTCCAAGGTTCCAAAGTACGGCGTTGTTTGAGAGTGGAATTCGGAAAAAGTTTTGAGGTCAACGATTTTTTTTTCATAGAACGGATTATTTTTTTTATCATTTTCCGTTGATAGTTCATAACAGTTTTCATGCTAACGGTGTTTTCAAAAATTTTCAGATATTTACCGGATTATGTTGTGTGATAAAAAGTACGGACTAACCGTAAACACTATGGCCACGAAAGTGATGCCCACCCTCCTGCCTCAGACTGTGAATCCCTCCTTGAATCTCGAACAATTTATGATCCTCCTAGAGGTTAGTTTGCTCTGCAGTTTTCATATTGAATACATAAGAATTGATGAAGTTTTCTTCCATATCCACTTTAACAGGTGCTCCAAGAAATGCTGGACCAAATCGATAGACAGCAACGGAATAAGCTGAAATTGGACAACCTATCTCTTCCCTCACCCGACCGCCACCGACCGCTGCGGCATCAGTTCTCCTCTGACAATATGAACGTACAGCAATTCAACATTCCCAATCTACGAATTGATCAGCGAAAGACGTCCAGTGCCGAGGATATGGCACGGAAGAATTCAACAGGTACCCGAAGAGGTATTTGAAAGACTAGACGTGTGCATGCTATATGTGTTTGGATAACCCTTTGTAACAGGTTCGGGTGCTCTAGGTAGCTGGTGGTTTGGTGGATCCCCCTCGTCTCCGGATAGCAACTTCCTGCGGGTGGTCAACGCATTCCCGAATCGACGTCTGTCGGACAATACCCTTATGACTCCAAAAATAAGGATCGCCCCATCATGTGCCTCCTCGCCAGGTAAGTAATAGATAACTTCAACATCCGAAGCAAGTGCGTAGAATACGAATCCTCGAGAGGTTTAAAAATGTTCACGGTGACACCCTAAAATTGAAGATAAAGATATTTTAAGTTTGAAACTACACAAAAGAGAACATGCGACAAACAGAAGTTTTTCAACAAAAGTGTTAATTTTCAACCCTGTTTTGATTGCAATTTTTTAAATTTTTCTGCTATCAATTTGTTTATATGAATTATATGAAATAAAAAAAACAACATTTAAGAGCCAGCGCCGGTGGTGCAGTGTTTAGCGTGACTGCTACTTGGCTCCCCAAAGGGTCTGGTTTCAATCCCAGTAGTGGTCGGAGGGGTTTTTCTGAGGCGAAAAAGTCTCTCTACACGTCTTTATTCGGAAGGGAGTTGCGCTGATGAGTGCGATATATAGGGTTCAAGTGGCGGACATGCGATATGTGGGTTTAAGTCGTCTTTCTGGCGTATAACGTATAATGTAACCTACCTTTTTTCGTTTCCAGCAGACTGAAGACTTGCTCACCGTAATATGGTTCAGTTCAAGGTTAAGAAAATCTGCTTGGGAGCCAATAATTCTTCCAGCAGCATGTTTTGATATTTTCTCTCTATTAAAATTGTTTGCAACCCTTTTGTTGAACACTGTTTTTTTCTTCTCTGGATTGCTGTTCTCCAGATCATCAGAACATTCTTCCTCTTTCGGTTTTTGACAGGAAAAAAGCATGTTCCTCCTCCCTTCATTTTCTTTGGACTTCTTCGGAATCGGTTCCATCATCACAGGACTGACCTCTTTGAAACTTGAAGAACGTTTTTCAAAATGAGGGCTGCTTTTTGTCTTCAGTTTCCTCAATGGGCTGGTTATGATGTCAAATGTGGAACGCAATCTATCTTCGAAGTTCTTGATGTTCTTTACAGTTATCAAGTTGGTCTAAATATACGGATTCCGTATTCCCATACCTTGCACACTGTGACGAATGATACCAAATGATATCTTACGAGCTGAACACATTCATCTACTCCCCTATTTTTGAAAGAAATATGAAACGTACCCACTATGTTTTATTGATCAAGAAGTGTAAACCGATCCGAGTCTATCTTAAAAGAACAGTTCACGCTGAACAATGCAATAGGTACTAAGTAACATTCAGATACTCTCTTCGTCGACTTTCTCTTAGCGCTTCTATAACTATGTAAAACATGTTCAAGTATTTTAAACACACAGTACGATAGCAAAAAATGTAATAAAGAATCCAATACGTCATCAGCAAATCGTTTATGAGCATGTGCATGAGCATGATTGGCCGCCCGAGGTTGCTACGTTTTTCAGCTGCTCCAGATCAGCTGTTATTACACAGAGAACAGATGATGCTTGGGACTAACATACATCTTCAATGTGTAAAAACTGATGATCCCTAACTAAGGCAATACCGGCGCCGGCCCCGGCCGAATACTGGTCAAGTAAGAAATATAGGTAGGAATATATTGACGTGATACTCACTTTATTGGAAGCCGCGGAGTCCACTGCACTTCCACGAGAAACCATTGAGATAACAGGATTGGGTAGCAGCCGGGTTCGTTTTGGTGAACCATAAGCTGTCAAATGAAATATTTAAAAATTAGTACCGATTCCAACCAACAGTAAGGATGCTATTGGGCCACGCACAGAGTGTGATTTTTCATTGGTAAAACATTTTTAATACTGCTAAGCAGTCGATTTGAACCAGTTTTACCTTCCTTGTGCATTGGGGTCGTTTTTGACCAATCAACATCTCAAAAAAGCTCTAACGTCAAAACGGAATAAACTAGGAATCTAAAGTTTTCTGACTTTTCCTAACTTTCTTAACGTTTTTTAGGCAGCTACAGCTTTCAGCGACCTCTAGAGGTGACACTACAAAATAAAGTTTATTTTTGAACCGATGTTTGACATCTTTACCTCAAATGAAAGGTATGGATTCTTAAAACGGCATGCTGGCCTGTTGTTTTTTTTATAAACTGGCCATTCTGTGCACAAAGGAACCCAGAACCGGTTGCAGTATGCATCCGAAGAGGACAATCCTCATACATTCATACCGTTCGACGGCTCAAAATTCATTATTTCGAATACTGATCTTCAAAAACATCATTTCATAGACCAACCAAAGTATTTGGTTACATCCGGATACTCTGGAACCGGTTCCGGTAGGGTCCAAAGAGGACAATTCTGAAACCTCAACTATTTGTACCGTTCCACGGCTCAAAATTCATGATTTTGAATACCGAGATTCGAAAACATCGTGTCATAGACCAACCAAGACCTCATCCGAATATCCTGGAACAGGTTCCGGTAGGGTCCAAAGAGGACAATATTGAAACCACAAGTATTTCTCCGGTCGACAGCTCAAAATTCATGGTTTTGAATATTGATATCCAAAAACTTGATGCCATTCACCAACCAAAGGATTTGGTCACTTCCAAATTTTCTAGAACCCGTTCTGGCAGGGTCCAAAGGGGGCAATTTTGGAGTTGGATATCAGAATTCAAAACCATGATTTTTTAGTGAATTGTTAGTGTTTCAATGGATGTATGTGCAGACCCCACGAACACTTGTAACTTATTGCAACTATTAGTACCTTTGCCCTAGACCAAAGTTTCTTTTAAGCTGCAGAAGGCGTAAAAAAATTGCATTAAATAAAACTAAGCTTCGGCTAGCCAAAGTTGGTTTCTCGGGCAGGGCATGTACAAAAATGAGCTGGAATCGGGCACATCATTGTCTGAATTTGGTGTGCTTTTCTAGAGCTCTGATTTTTTAGATATTAAAAATAAGCTATACCTAAACACACGGCACGGTATTTAATTGGTCTCATGAGTGTCTTCAGAGAAAATTCACAACCAAAACACAAACTCTATTAAACTATATTTTCTTACAGGTGGCACTCCAGGTGGTGGCTTGCCAATAAGACGTCATTCAAGTATTGGACCCCAGGAGAGACGAAGCTCCCACACCAACCTGTCACCACCAACCGTAAGTAACATAATTTAAAAACAATCATATTTAAATCTTCAATACACACTTGTTCTTAAGTTTTGCAAACTGTTGTAGATTAGACATCGATTCTAACGCTTATCTAGCCTAGCACAGTAACTTAATGAAAACTAAATATACTGCGTGTTAAGATCAACAATACCAAAATACATGATTTTGCTTCTAGTAGCTCAGTAGTAAATATGACTATTTTAAGTTGATAGCTTGCTGGAGTCTACCGTGTATAATTTGTAATAAACCATCTGTAAAATTATCCATTTCATTAAATACCACCAGCACATCTAAGTAATCTCAAATTTCTAATGTTTACCAGTCAAATAAAAAAGTGGAATACATTCAAACTAAATACATTTCAAATCACACAATAGTCCACAATTCAAGGTGATTTAAATAACGTAGTGATTTTGTTTCAGGAAAGGTATACCAACCATCAAGATTTGTTAAAACAAGAATTTTCATTGCATATATCGAGACAAACACATAATTCTATTTCTACATTTTTCTTTCCTTTTCAATCTTATTTCTACTATGACTATTTGTTCCTGGAAAAACTTGAAATCAATCGTTCAATCGAACTCAACAAAAACCAATCACTGTCGAATATACCCACCACCGAAAATTACACGTCCATCCAGCATGGCTTCTGCGCTCGCGGCGGCTCCGGTTCGAGTCTCTCAGTACCGGCCACTTCCGCTTCTTACGTAGTAAGTTTTCTTTCCGGTGCCTACCAATAGGCATGGCTCGTGTATGACCTGAAATCCAACCAGTACCTAGCCCTGTGATGCAATCGTTCATTTTTTCGTTGGTTCAATCGATCGTTCAATGTTTGGGTGGTCAGCTATGAAGAGTCAGACGTGAAAGTCAACTTGTCGTCTATCTTGCTCTTGGACTAACGTTCCCTGGATGATTGTTATTTTATTAGAAAGCACACTGTTTAATATTTAATGGTTGTCTTGAGTTTCGAAGGTTTCCTTGTAAATTGGCACTCATGAATGGATTTCGGAAATACAAGCACAGGTTGTCTTGAATAATTTTTTTATGGGGATCGTGATGGAATATGTTTATTGGTTCTTTTGTTTTGATGTTCATTTCCGATATTTCATTTATTTTTCAGCGGTGATCACGTGCATGAGATTAAGTGAAGTAAGAAGCTTGAGAAAATTGTAAATATAGCATGATTACGAATGCCTTTTTTGTTAACGAAACATAAGATAACCTCAAGCTATTTAGATATTAGATTTCGTTTTGAGAGAATGTGGTTGTAGGAAACAAAAAGATAGGACAGGTAATTATTTACCTAACTACCTAACTACCTAACTACCTAGCAGAGCTTCAAAATAGATATTGTTATTGGTAACAATTACCAGTTTTTTCAACCTTGACATTGAGATTCTAGACGCAGTCGAGGTTCGGGCTTTGCATGGGCCATTCTTTTGGTATGATACAATATGATCAGAAGAAATACTTGGTCTTCTTGGCAGTATGCTTCGGGTCGTTGTCCCGCTGAAATACGAACTTCTCTTCAAGCCCTCGATAAATGTCCATTGATTGAACTGATTTACTTGTCTCTTCTGACTTGTTGTTATGTCCTACTAGTGTAGGGTTGAAGGGCGCCAAGCCCTCGACTCACTATAAAACGCTTCCGTGCCTCATGTCTTGGTCATCCCCGGAGTACCTTTCGGTATTGCTTAGGAAAAGGGCTATTGTGCTTTGAGCACCCGCTGTGTCTTACTACTTAAAACTTCATTAGTAAGCTGATCCCGTCTGAACTGACGTTAGTCATTGCGCCATATGTCTTGGAGCTCTAGGACAATCCGTAAGGCCACTGTACTCCCAGCGGTTCAAAAGTCCCGGTTTTGGCATATCCTCTGGACAAGATTATCCGAAGTTGTGCCCCATTCGCTCAAGGCAATCATGCCGTTTCTCACGCCGTCGAAGCGAGGACATACGTATAACACATATTCTACGGAAAACTCTACTTTCCCGTACTTCCACACGTAATGTCTAAAGCAGTCATAGCCTGTCAGAATCTGTGTTGACATGGAAGTTAACTTCCCAAGTAGCACACTACGATCATAATTAGTTGTAATAACTGTGGAGTTGTGACCTCTGTGGAGTTGTTCCATTCGCGTTGCCATTCAACAATACATGGAATGCTATTGGTTTTCCGAATACCTTTTGTGCAATGTTGATCAGAGCTCTCTACACCCCTTTTACCCTTTTTGATAATGCCAATGGACATCGTTCCCGCTATGGCACAAGCCTCGTTGCGTGACAATGTGCGGAACGCTGGTCACGCTCAAGCATATTCGCCAGTGCGTACTCTTCAGCTTACCTTAGTAGTTCTTTGTATTTAACCCGGTGACCCATACCTGAGTATGGGTAAGGCGACACTAACAAGGAGATTTCGCTTACTCTCTTGCACCGCCGAGCTATTCGACATCTTGCGAGATAATGCCGATGGAGGTCATCTTAGAAGCGTAATCGATGTGGCTGATAAAGGATGGCTTGTTATCGATCATGACGCCCAAGCACCTCAGGGACCACTTTCAGGTGATAGAGGTGTGACCTGCACTAATCGTGTTGCTCCTATTTCCTTTTATTGACCTGACTGGCTGGATCCAGTTTTCTGGAGCGTATCCATCCCGCTATAAAGTCAATAGAGCGTGTGGCCTTAACCTCTTCTATTCTCCATAGACCTCAGCTATAGTCTCAACACTTCGTCATACATTGTTTTTCAAAGCACCGGGCCCATAATAGAACCTTGCAGAACTCCTGACGTGATTTTGAGACATTCCAGACCCGTTTCTGTGTTGTAATCCAGAACACGATTCTGGAAGTAGTTTCCCATAATCTTATACAGATACCCAAAAACCCGGAGGCGTTGGAACGCGTTGGCAATAGCCTCCCAACTGGCCCTATTGAACGCGTTTCCCACGTAAAGGGTGACCATTGTCCAGTAGCGGACTCCCACCTCTTGATGACCGATAGGATGGCATCCACCATTGCCTTGCCCTTCCGGAAGCTAAAAAGGCTGTTTGGGCTGTACCCTCCGTATACTTCGACATCCTGTTGAAAATTATCCTCTAAAGCACCTTACTCGTTGCATCCAACAGGCATATCGATCTATGTGCCACCTCTGTCTATGGCAGTAATGCGAGAATCTGGTGCTTACAGATGTTAGGGAAGACGTCCTCGTTCAAACATCTTTGCATTACTATCCTGGACGTTTCGGGAGCCAATAAAATAGCCGTCTTGATAGCCAGGTTTGAGATACCATCTGGTCCTGACGCCTTGTTCTGCTTGAACGACTTTGCTTTCACAATGAGTTCATCGTTCGTAACCTTCGACTCGCTACGGTCCTCCTCGGTACTGATGTCATTGCCCGCCTAATTTTGGATATTCTGCGTATTTGCCAACCACCTTTCCACCACCAAGACCGCGTTATGGACTGTAACCCAGGTCATGGGACAAATCTACTGCGGTAGGCCAGGGTCATGGGAAGAATCCCCCAACGACTACCTGCAGTCGCACCGGTTATCGTTAGGTAGGAACTGAAACTCCTATGGTTTATGCCTTCATCACCCTATAAGTATCACTCCATGGGTTCGCATTAGCTTTCAAACACAAACCCTCAGAGCAAGCTTGGTTGCTGGTCTTTTTCTTTTTTATTTCACGGCCTTTGAGGAAACCAGCACTCCTCGACGCTCGATTCGTTCGAAGTCCGACCGTGCTGTCTGCATCCTACATTTTGCGCTGAAGCGTGTTCTGCGGAGGTTGGTGATCAAGTTTGTCACCAGCGACCTTCCATTTCTTGATTTGACCTTGCATGGTTGCGTCGCACATACGTGATAGTAGCGCTGATCACCCCACGGGTCCTGAATTTCACTTCTATTTCATTCCCGCTCAAGCGCTTCATTTTTGAAGGATGATGTCCATCTTCTGCGGGAGAATGAAGAGGGTGCTTCGAACGCTGCCTAGTATTGACGATACAATAACGAACCGTCAGACACTCACTGTGAGGGTAGCCATCCTCCACTTTCCAGTTGCTATATAGCCTGTGGCTGTAGAACTTCACATCGATTATCGACTCCACTCTGTTTCTGTGGTTGGCCAGGTCTGCGAAAACTGGAAAGTCGATCATCGAGTTGCTTAACAGCTACAGAAGAACACTTCATTCAACTTAGCTACCACGAAGTCCTTTTTTGAGGTAGACACAACTTTCTGAACTGGTTTATTACTCTTCGTCCATAATTCCGTCATATTGGACTTATCCACAATTCAGTTGCCGTTACCGGCAGAGATACAGTATGGTTCGGATATTATGATGATGGCACCGCCTCACGAACTGCCTGACAAAACAGCCTCACCGTAGTTCAGGTTTCGTTGGGTTACCTATGCTGTGATTCATTTATTGGTTTACACTTGTAGGCAGGGTACTTTGGCATACCCCGCTCCCCCGCCCTATGTCCAATGGGACGTGTTTGCAATCTGGTTTCCCAGCCCATGTTTGGTACTATGGGGACTCCTTGCAGCTCTGAACCTTGTGGCCTACACCTCCACGCCTTTTTTTCAATTTTCTTCTGTCGGGGCCTTTGCACTCCAAGGTCATGAGTCTGTTTTCTAAGCACCTAACGCGTGCCTTTGGCGGCTGGTGCACGATCAGTTGGCAAACGGAGGATCCCACTTTGAGCTTAGTCACTTTCAGAGCCGAGTCCGCGTCGGTCACTGACAGCCGTAATGTGACTACCTGGGTCCCAAATGGTCCCTTTCGTAAACGTACTGCCGCCTTGGCTATGTCGAACCCACATAGCTCCTTTACGGCTTTTGTGGTCTCATCCTGGTTTTTACATTATAGTGTCACCTGCAGGGCAAAGGTTGAAAAGCACCTCCATAGCCTCTACGAGGATTTGTTCGGCTATTCTTTTTGTAGGTCGTTTGTGTCGGTCTCAGAGCACTGAAATATATATATCGCTACTTGGTTGTTGAATGTGTGTTGAGAAGCAAAACGCAAAAAAAAATCCCTCAATTCCGTACGAACGAGCATGCACGCAGGTCCTGTTGTTTCATCCCGGCATGGTAATTTTCGCGTTAATTAATGACTTCTTGAAAAATTCGCGTCAAACAATAACCTCTGTCAAACGACAAGTTCGCAATCGAGCAATAAAATTACACTTTATTTTTTGTCATACAGCACTCACACCATCCCTGTTGCCGCAACAGGCCAGTCACGCTCTCGGATTACAGCCAGCTCATACCTTCATGCCCAGATGGATGAGTGATACTAGTTTACATATAGGATAACAAAGTTCATGGTTTGAATCTTAATTTTTTTGGCTATTTAATTTAATTTGTTGGACGTCACAGTCAATGGCAAAATGCGACAACAACATAGCAGCCAGAGTTGAAAATTGTTGAATTTCTATTTTGAAAATCTCTTCGGAATACATTTCAGTGCAAAAATGTTCACTGGTATTCATTTCCTTCTTTCCTGGTGTACGTCTCTGCGAGATGACGTATCTTCGAGTTTCTTATATTTGATTTGTTTTGTTGTAATTATTATCATTCCGTTCGTGTGAGTTCTTATCCAAGATTGTCAGTTTGAGTTCCCTCTTATACCCATTTTCTAAACAGAATGATCAGTTCATCTTGCAATCAGTAAACACGACTTTTTTTAAACTCACAGTCATTTAGGCACATTGATTTGTTTAACCAGTTTCGAAAGTGCTGATCAATTATTAATTATATAATACCCATCCTTGCTTTGCTCCACTTCACCTTACAATGGACTCAAGTGGACAAAGCAGCTAGAAACGTAAACAAACGCTCATCGATATAGCGTCCACGTTTATCTTGAGGGATGGAGTAAAGCTTTCTGCAACATCGTTCCCGAAGGCAGCTGCGCTGCAACTACGTTCAAGTAAGGTTTGACATTGAAAGTTTTATCCGTCATTTCCGACTTTGACAAGACAAGCTGGCGAACGCAAATGGCCTTTTGGAAGACTTCGATCCAATGGCGAAAAGCCAAGAACCATTTCGAAACATTCTTTGTTAGAGTGTCGCTATGGAAACGTTTTAAACATTCATTGCCTATATATTCAGTGAAATGAATGAACTTTTCATTCCCTGTCATATGGCAAAATGAATTTCCTTGTCCATTGAGTTTTACACCAACCTAACATAACCTCGCAAAATTGATCGGATAAATTTCTTTTGACAGGAGTCCGTGGTTTGTTTATTTCATCTGTTTGAATTAAAAAACAAACAAACCACGGACTCCTGTCAAAACTGTATTCCATTCATCAGGATGAACCATACGTTCACTAGTGACGTCATCCTGCAAAATTCTATTGTCATTGAATCGAAAAACGAAATAGTGTGGAACGATTGCACGGAATGGCAAATGCAGAAGAAGTGTACAGTGAAAGTGACAGTGAATTTATTTTTGATTTAGTTTGTGTTCGTCAGTAAAGTGAATTGGTTTTTTTTTCAACTCAGATAGCAGCCCGCTTTCATCACTGTCCATGATGATGATTGCTGCCGTCAATCTGGTCAGAGTAGCGATCACATAAGAAAAAGACTGTAGTCGATAATCGTTGATGAGTTAAGTTGTAGCAGATCTTGTCGTTACTATACCATCAAATAATCTTTTATTTATGTACAATGAACGGGAGAAAAATTGGCTTTAAAAATCAACACCCATGGCGACTGCAGCCGCAAAAATCATACGAGGGACCAGCGAACAGCAGAATGACTGCGCCACATTGAAATTCATTTGATGTTAAACGCAGAAAGCGTTTATGGTCCCTTGTTTACAGGAGTTCTGAAATATCGACCCAGGCACTAATTAAAACTGAATAAAAAGAGAAGAGAAACAATGGCCACAAACTTTGGGAGCTTGGTTGTTCCAATAGAGGTTGAAAGTTTTCAGAAATTTCAATACCTCTTTGCTACTTGTCGAATAATCTATAAGCTAAGATTAAAGATTTTATATGTTCAAAGACAATGTGCATCACAAAACAGAATGGTAATTCTACCAAAAATTCAAAATATACAATATTATTTGGCAGCATGCCATGCAAACAATTGACCACCGCTGAACTTTTTTCAATACTGTTGTTCCGTTTTTTTCGTTTGTTCACATTCCTGAAATATTTTCACGATCAGTTTCCATCACACCTGTTACCGGAATGCACCTGTCAACATAGAAGCCACATGAAAGCTGCCATGAACGTATGCAAATTGGCTTCACCGAGGTCTAACCAGCAAAATGCATTTGACGAATGGCACCGGCATGCTGACCTGACACGAGGACGACGACGACGACGACGACGACGACTAGACAACATACATGTATAAGCAGGAGCAAAAAAATGCCATCACATCCATCTCTCCAGCCTAGCTGTTCACGCTGTCCTTGTGGTGTCCCGCTTTCATTGTGATGTAGAGTTACGTATTTGTTATTCCATCCTTACAGCATGATGCATTTCGCGTTTGAGGAAAATATGGAACTTGTGTTGAAAAACCAATTCTGTCAATCTAGGATTTTTTGCTGAAGAATAAACTGAGGTGCCCAAGAAATACTTAAGAAGGAAAAACATTATTTTCACCATGAATTTAAAGTTGGATACTACAAAGGTTTTGCACGACCGGTGCACCCTTTCTCCATTATTGGATGATTTCACTCCGACTACCCATGGTTTATCGTGAAGTGCATCGACTGATCTCGAAAACTGCGTGAGGCTATGTTTGTATGTGATAGATTTGTTTTCCCAATTTCCCGTATGTTTGTCTCTGTTTCAACTCTCCGATGGAAACACCACTCACCTACTGTTTCGATCACTTTTCTCGACTGTCAGTCGTATTGTTTTCCTAATTGATGTGTGGTTTGATCATCTGTAACTGGGATGGCTTTTTGCCTATTTAGTTTTGATTACTGATGAGATCCAACAGGTTTTCCTATATGGGTATGACAGATAGAAGGAAAGCCTGCTGTTTCATCCACTTGACACTACTATGACTGGCACTGAGAGCTTTCAAGTACATCAACGAGACCGTTGCTGTTTGTTTCTGTTGGATGATGTTCATTTGTTGGTTCGAATGATTGCTCATACTCTTGTTTGGAATTGATTTTTTGTTTGAATTATTTGTAAACACATGATTGTAAACATGTAAACACATGACATGAATTGCATCGCCCACTACATATCATGACTGTCAGCTAGATTCGAATTAATTTGACGATGTCCATATTATTGGTTATAAAATAGCATTCATCAAGCGTCTTTTGTCCTTGTACACTTTCATTCTTTTTTGTACAATTTCGACGATTCAAATACTTGTACTGGCATATTTGATAGTTTGATACTAAAAATAGTAAAAACATTGTACCAAATTGTATAAAAACAAAAGAATAAGGACGTGGTTGAAAAGCAACTCTATTTTGTGATAGTTTGTGATAGTTCTTTATTGTGTTCAACTGCATTTTGTGATAAAATCTTGTAAATAAACTAGAAAATAGACTATTAAGCTTATCAAGTTTGGGTGTGGTTAGGGAAATGTGGTAGTGCGGGCGGACCTAGAGGAAATGGAGTGCGAAGAAATTTATTTATTTATTCATTCATCTTAGCTCATCGGGCTAATTATCTACATGACACAACTGCGAGTGGAACCGGACCAGAATATTACAAGATTGTCATATTCACGAATAAGCGGTTCCGGGTTTTTTCAGGTTTCTTTTGACGTAAATAGCTACATTAAAGGGTGTATTCGATAAAAATTGCACACACATATATACTAGGGTGGCTCACCGTTTGTATGAAAAAACGTAAAATTGACCACATGAAGCCAGAACAGCTCTTTTTTGGATCCATTTGGGGTCCCAAACAACTGTGTAAAATTTGGTAACGATTGGTTGTAAACCGGCTTCCCGCATTGCGTTTGAAATTTGTATGGAGATTAGTATGGGAAAACGTACTTTTTTGCATTTTCATCCCTAGAGACCCCATTTTGCTTGGATCACGTAACTAATCAGTTAAATGTATAGTCCATAATGTGCCTAACAACTTTGTCGAAAGACGCTAAAACGTTCCTTAAAAAAGTTATAGGTGTTCAAAGATCGATGGTTCGAATTAATTGCTAAAAATGATTTGTTCTGCCAACACTGCCGGTGTACCAATGGAAGCCAGATTTCAATCCGCAATAACTTTGGCGTTTCTTGTTTTATCGATTTGGAATGTTCAGATGAACTACTCATAAACATTTGCACAACTTTATGGGTGTATTTGGAGATGCCCTCCCACCATGCCAACCCGCCCCCTCTCCCTCAATTCATAGTAATGGAATTACTGTTTCAAACTGAAATAACTTTAGTGTTTCGTATCTTGTCGAGTTGGTTTATTTAGATATGTTATTTAAAAACATTTGCTCTATCTCATATGCCCAGTTATATATTATATATTAGTTATATTATTATATATTAGTTATATTATTATATATTAGTTATATTATTATATAGTCATCAAAATTAAACTGATTATCGGATTTTCTTGAAATTTTCAGGGAATGAAGAACTACTAATGAATTTTGATTAACAACATTTGTTTTATTCAATTTCGTCTCCCATCCCGAATGCCCGCACCTTCCTTTTCACTCCACCCATCCAATTTTGTACAACTGATTTTCCCAGTGTTTTTGTTGTTTTTACCAAATTTTCTTCAATTCTAACTCTGTTTTTATAGGTTTGGGATGTTTGCGAAGTTCCGTTTTCATAATTGCCCAGAATTTTTCAATTGGACGAAGTTCCGGTGAATTTGGTGGGTTCATATCCTTTGGCACAAAATTGACTCCGTTGGCTCGGTACCACTCCAATACGTTTCGAGCGTAGTGGCAGGATGCTAGATCAGGCCAAAACAGAGTTGATCCTTTGTGCTTCTTAATGAATGGCAAGAGACGCTTCTTAAGGCACTCTTCCGTGTAAATCGCACCGTCTATTGTTCCGGAAGTGATGAAGGGAGCACTTATTTCACCACATCCGCAAATCGCCTGCCAGATTAGAAACTTCTTTGCAAATTTCGATAGTTTCTTCTTTCGAACATCCTCCGGAACATCGAACTTCGACTTGGCAACGAAATATTCTTACCCAGGAAGTTGACGGAAGTCGGCCTTGACGTATGTTTCGTCATCCATCACGATGCAACCGGATTTGGTGAGCAGCTTCGTGTAAAGTTTCCGGGCGTGGGTTTTCGCAGTGATGTTTTGTTTTTCATTCCGGTTTGAGGCTTTTTGCACTTTGTAAACATGTAACCTAGCACGCTTCATGGTTTTTTGCACAAAACCGACTGACACCTTAGACTTTTTAGCGACATCTCGAATTGACATGTTTGGACGGTTCTTGAATTGTTGTACGACTTTCCTGGCCAT
This sequence comes from Aedes japonicus, assembly GCA_034211315.2. Taxonomy (NCBI): domain Eukaryota; kingdom Metazoa; phylum Arthropoda; class Insecta; order Diptera; family Culicidae; genus Aedes; species Aedes japonicus. The sequence goes on along the minus strand of JASCZW010005450.1, from coordinate 15,921 downwards.
TTTACTGTCCATTGGACCACTTTTACGACCACTCCCTTCCTTTCTTTCGACACTCAGACGCTCCTTGAAGGTTCTTATTACACGAGACACAGTTGTATTTGCAATTCCAAGCCTTTTAGCAATCCACCGGTGGGACGCCCCTGGATTTTGATTGTGAGTGCACAACATTTTCTCACGGACAATTTCTTGTTTCGACGACATGACTTGAACTACTGAATGTATAACTATGAAACTTAACAGATGTAAATTATACACTATGGATAAGATCTACTCAAATTTCTAGGTTTTTTACTCATACAATTCAAAAGTTACAGAAGATTTTCTGTGTGCCATTTTTATCGAATACACCCTTTAATTGCTCCGTTTATGATGTACGGCTTTGTAAATTTATTGCAAGAGCAAATTGCCTGCCAGATCATCGCCTTTCTGTTAAATATTTCAGTTAAAACAAAGTCAACTAAGTCAACTAGTCAACATCTTTGCGAATCGTGTAATATTGCGATCTCGGCAATGCTTTCTAGCCCAACTTCAAATACGTTTCGTCATCCATCATAATGAAGAATACTTTTTATTCTTGACGAAAACTGTGTCATACAGTTTCCTCGCCCGTAATTTCACGCTGGTTGCTTGTGTAGAACTCCGTTTTAGGTGTTTCTGCTTCTTGTACATCTTAAGCTTAAATCTCCCTTTTGTCGTTGAACATTGGACATCGAGGTGTTCAGCTTAATGGCCAAATCGCGAACAGAGGCTCCTTTTGCCTTAGAAAATGCTGGTTCTATTTAGTTGTCCAATTTGGGGTGCGACTCTTCTTTTTGCGTCTACTTCGTGGAAGGTCCGCAAGGGAAGACTTCTCCCCGAATTTTCGGATCGCAACACGCACCGCTTTCACAACAACGTTTTTCAGTTTCGCAAACTTTCTTGTTGATAATCCTGGAATAGTGCTCCACTTATGTGTAGAAACTTTGTAGTAAGTTGTGTTCGGTTTAACGTTTGGGTGTGACCAACGAGATGGAACCAACACAATACCCGTATGAAAATGTATGTTCAAATGGCAGTGTTTGAAAAGTGTGCTCTTATTTTCTGGGGCAGTTTATTCCCGCCATCTACTGTTTTATTTGCGCTCTTTACTGTATTGCGTGTGAACTGGAAATTCATTCTCATTAATTTTTACACGCACACCTACCGATTATGAAGGCTGACAATGGCGCGATTTGATTCGAAAAAAGGAAATTCCACTTGAAATACGTTCAGAAATCCTTGTTTTGAGAATAACGGACAGACAAATTCATGACATTGCAAATATTGTTGGTGTTTCAAGGTGTGGAGTTGAAACCACATCGAAGCGGTTGGCCGAAATAAACTCAAATACTGATCGAAAAGGCTTTGGCCGACCTGGAAAAACAACTCTAGTTGATGATTGCCTTTTCGAAGGTTTTGCGTACAGAATCAGACATGGCAAAGGCACGCCAGGAACCCGCCAACACTGTTCACGTCTTCGGATGCGAGAAAACTGCTACCGCTACCGCATACTGGATGCGCGGTCGTGGTCTGCTGCGAGTGAACGGTCGCCAACTGGAGCAGATCGAACCCAAGGTTGCTCGGCAAGGAGAGATTCTCCGGTGTCGACGTTCGTATCCGGGTTTCGGGTGGTGGACATGCCGCCCAGGTGTACGCCATCCCAAAGGCCCTAGTTTTCTTCAACCAGAAGTACGTCGATGAAGCTTCCCGTAAGGAGCTGTAATCACCCAGTACGACCGTACCCTGCTGGTTGCCGATCCGCGTCGGTGCGAATCTCGGAGGTCCAGGTGCCCGTGCTCGCTACCATAAGTCGTACCGTTAAAGCGCGAATTCGCTTTGCGCGAATGCTCTGTTGGTCGTTGTTGCTTCGGAGTTGTTGTGCTGCCTCATTGTCCGACGGAGTTGATTATACATTCTAAGATTAATGCAGATAAGGTGGTCCACTTTGGAAATAAGTCTATTAAAACTGAAAGGATTGACACATTTTATCGGCGAGCCATCAAAATCGTTTCTAAACAGCACCAGACGAAATGCACCCCCACCCTCTCCCCTCACCGAATTGCATGACCATGAGCCTGAACGTACTGTTCAACTTCGCCCAGCTTCTCTTGGTTCCCATCGCTGCGACCCAGGCTTGACCTTCGTATTTCATTATCGATGATGATGCACTATCTGCTAGACGCCGCTTACTACTGCAAGGTTCGTAGCTATTTAGCATGATGTTGGCTACCGCGTTAATGGCCTTCGCCGACTTTTCGCAGGAATAATCTACGTGTCTGTTGAAGTTTATCGATTGTCACACCCAGATACTTCAGTACGCGCTTCGAGGCTATGACATGCCCTCCGATGACGATTTTTGCACGCTGCACCGCTTTGCAGTTGCTGACCAACATCACCCCCGTTTAGTGGTGAGACATCTTCTGGTTCGCCCCATGCATCCAGTTTTCAATCATGCCAAATGCTTCGGCCACCAGCATTTCCACTCCTTCAGTATTTTGCCTGTCATTGACAATACGATATCTTCCGCAAAGCCAATGATCACTACGGCACTGGGCAGCTTTAGCGTACAGTGTACATCCTGTCCCAACGTGTTGGGCCAAGGATGGATCATTGTGGAAATCCCACCGTGATTGTCACCAACTTCCACCCCACGGTGGTCTCGTAGTAACTCTTCAGAAATCTGCACAGGTATTCAGAGACCCTCATTCTGTGAGCTCTAAACGTCGATTGTTACAACAGCGCAATATCGATCGCTTCTCCACTTCTGTTTGGACAACTTTAAGGCTGTCTCGACCATAGTCCAAGTAGAGTCCAATGTAGATTTCCCTTTACGGAAACCGAATTGCATCTTCGATATCCCGTGTTCGCTCTCGATAAATTTCGTCAACCTGAAAAGTTGGCCGCCTTCAAATAAATCTCACCATAGGCCGCCTTCAAAATAACACCACATGCTTGTTCAGTCGAAAAATGAAAATATACGATGTAGATTCGTTATTAATTTCATGCACTCCCGGCGAAATAAGTGCAATCTATGAATAAACGTAATTTTGCTTAACCGCCCGTTAGACATGCACCCAGCATTCCTAGCCCACCACCGGTGCTCACCGGAGTTGTCTATGTTTTGTTTACATACAATGTGACTACATTTGATGGTTTATTTGTATGTTTAATCAAGTCTTAAGGGATGTTAACTTCAATGTTAAAAGTATTCGATCGACAACGGCCAGACATGCATTAGAAAATGTCTGTATTTGCAAGTCCTAAATAAACTTTCGTTGGATCTAAGAAATTCGCGCTGTAAAAACAGGCACATGAAGATATTTTAACCTGCAAGATGGGTCTTGTAGCCATTAGGATTGCCGAAGCCATTACGATTGCCGAGCCATTACGAAATCCAAATATTAACAACAGAAGGCCAACTAAAGAGGGCAAACCCTTCAAAAATTTAGACTTCTACCGTATGCGTGATAATGTTTGCAGCATTGAGCAATGTCAATGTCGTATGCGTGATAATGTTTGCAGCATTGAGCAATGTCGAAATTTAAATTTTTCAATTTTTTTATTTATTCAAAAGGCCGGTGTTTCTGATACTCTTAGTTTCTTTGCCTTTAAGTCGCTAATCCCGTGTTCCTTCGCCATTGTCCTCATTGAACAACCTCAATTTGCCCGAATCTTTCCTTCGATGGCAGCGATACCACTGGTACTCGTAGTGGCATCCGACCGTAAGACGATTAAGCGAGTGGCATCGCCCTCACTAGTTAGCAACGAATCGTAGCATCCGACAGTAAGACGAGTAAGTGACTGGCAACGCCCTCACTTGTTGGCAACGAATGACATCCGTAACAGTAGCCGTTGGTCGGTTCCCGTAATCCGTTGGTGGATGGCGGATTTACCTGTCTCCGACAGATCGGCCGGCAGCAGCACGGACATCGGACGATCTGTGGCCACCATGGCAGATAGTTTTTCCCAAGGCAATTGAAATGTCTTCTTGTGAAATTTGCGCGAGTGGAACACCACGAATACGCTGCCGCTTCGTCATGGTCCAACTGTCATACTAAGAAAATCGGCTTCTTTTACTCACAGCCATCATAGTAGGCTGAATCATAGCTTACGTGCATGCAAGGTAAGTAAAAGAAATTGTTTACACAGGTGCAACGGTAACCTTATTTATACGATGGTGCAAACATTATCACGCATACGGTTTATAAACCTATGGCAGGAATCGACCATAAGATTCGAAAAGTAACCACTCTTCTGATAAACGCTAATCAGTTTCTGATTGATCAATTTGAAGTTTGCACAAATATGATACATCCATATTGAATCCTGAGCTCATCTACAAAAGGGCGTCTTTTAACATGTGTTCAAAAAGGTATTTCAAACCTTTACAGCAGACTCGCTCAATAACAATTCATATGTATAAAGAATTGGATTGATCCCCTATTTTTGGCATTTTTGTTTATACTTTCCATTTATAAAGAGGGTGTCCACAGTTAAATTGCATCACTTTAAACTCGTTCTCAAAAACAAGTCTTTCAAACGATTGTCATGAAAAACAATGTATAATCTTGGTTGAGGTATTTTTATTTCACTGTAATTCTTTACCAAATCCAAAAGCCCGAACTTTGGTCTTAATACCACGCATAAGATTTTGTACAACGCTTGAACAACGCCGACTTTTTTTTCCGCTTTCAACCATGACTTCAACATTTCCTGTTCTGTAGTGACAACTTTAGGATGCTTACGAACTTCGTGCTTCATTATAGCCCAATATTTTTCAATTGGCCGTAACTCTGAAGAGTTTGGGGGATTAAGATCCTTCGGCACGAAATTGACACCATTCGGCTTGTACCACTCCAGAACATCCTTGGAATAGTGACAAGAGGCTAGGTCCGGCCAAAACATTGTAGGAACGTTGTGTGTTTTGAGAAACGGAAGCAGTTGTTTTTTTTCAGGCATTCATTTACTCGTTTACCACACGAACAAATCCCCTGCTCAAATCATGAATTTATTGGGGAACTTTGACACTTGCTGTTTTCTGAGAGACTCTGGAACATCGAACTTGTCTTTCGCAGTCACATACTGGTTGCCGGGAATTTGTTTAAAGTCCGCTTTTACGTGTGTTTCATTGTCCATGATGCATCAGTGTGGTTTCGTCAATGTTTGTGTGTACAGCTTACGCGCGCGTGTTTTAGCTGTCCTATTCTGTTTTTCATTGAGGTTTGGAGCTTTCTGAACTTTGAATGAACGGAGCTCGGCTTGTTTCTTGGCTTTCTGCACGAAACTTGTGGTCAAGTGCAGCTTTTTCGCGACATCCCGAACGGACCAGTTGTGATGGCGTTTAAAGGCAGAAACCACTCGCTTGTGATCCTTCACACAGTACGGAACACTTTTTCTACCACTCACCTTCCAATCGACAGTTAAACGTTCCCCGAAACGTTTCATGACACGAGACACTGTAGACTGGTGAATTTTCAATATCTTTCCGATGGCTCGGTGCGAAAGAAGTGGGTTGTCGAGGTGCGTGTGCAAAATGTTCTCGCGTACTTGCTGTTCCTTCGACTCCATCTTCGAAACTGCGACACATTTCACAATGAAACTCACTCAGTGTAAACAATACACGCTGAGGTCATTTCACCCAAAATTCCATTGAAATCAACCCAAAGGGCGAAATGTTACAGCTTATTGAAAGTGATGGAATTTAACTGTGGACACCCTTTAATTAATTTATATTCAGAAAAGCTATTTTGACTTATTTTAAAGACTTTGAATGTCATTCATATCATTATATTTATATATAAATTGCTGAATGATCCACTTACTACATACTATAGCGGTAAGTGGTTTCATTCACCTCTCTCTGAGGAGTCCAAATATTAAAATTTCATCATCATTTTAAGCATCATACTCCCACATTCGTTTAACATTGAACACAAAACATGTTTGCATCGGGGGAAGCTCAACTTGATGTAAAACTTTCCTTAATGTACCTTAAAAGATTCAATCATAAAATGCTGTCACCGGCGTGTGTGGTGTAGCTACTTGGCACCCAAGTGACTCTGGGTTCAATCCCAGTCGTCGTCGGTGGTTTTTCTGAGGTGAAAAAATCATCTTCCTTCGGAAGAGAAGTATTTCATAGGTTGATAGGTAGGGTGGAGGTAGAGTCGTCTTCCTGGCGTCGGTGATTGTCATCATGTGAGAAATAGGCCGACGGAAAAAAATGCTGTTGAACACAATAAAAAACAATTCCAATCTCAAATTAAAAAAACTATTTTTTCGATGATGTCTATTATTCGGTAGTTTTACTCAAAGCCTAAGAGATGAAGATTGTTTTTATACTATGTTACATTTTTTTTTCTCTTTAGCAAAAATAACATATTAAGTAATATCAAGTAGTTTAACGCTCTGGCATGTGACGAACAATTAGGAATTAAAAATATTTGCAAAGTTGAAAACTACATGCTTGATCTGACAACATCCATCTGAATATATGGACGTTTTGAGAAATGTTCTGTGAGAACAACGATAGCATAAGGTTATATTGAGGAGTTGGATAGAATTCAAAAAAGTTCATTATTTGGCCACATGCTTAACGTATGCCGAAATGTGAAGGTGGCTTGAATCCACAATTAGGCTTAAATTATGTCCGATTGGCATTGCTGTTTAGAATTTAAAGTAGAAAACCAAAGAAACTATAAAGATTTTAGACCTCAATTTTTCATATTTTTTTCAAGACAGCAAACAACTTGTAAACTTTAATCGTATGAATGATATACCTAAGCGCTTCAAATTTGGAACATATAGTTTCATGAAGATTTTAGCCACCTTCATATTATTTTTTCGGCAAACTTTAAGGTTTAATCTTTCAACAGCTTTTGAACTTAATTTGCAGAACGTTTTTCGCATTGTTTTCAAGATTTTGATATTTTAATTTTTGTGTAACTGGATTTTGAAACACTTATTTTGAATCAAGTTTCAAACATGCATAGAAACAGGCAAATTCACAATAATTGTTCAATGATTGCGTAATGTTATTATATTAACAACGAAAAGATGCTTGATAATGTATACTACAAAATTCATAAACAAACCAATGTAAACTTTTTCGACCTATAAAAATCAAAACATAACTAAGCGAGAATATAAATAACAACATTCAAAACATTGAAATTCTCAAAACAAAGTTTCACTAAATCATTCTGAATGCTAGCATTAAGTTGTTTGTTCTGTAGTTTTGTACATTTTTCAAATCACGATTATTTTCACCACCATACGATCATAACTTATTCACCCGAAAAATGCACATCTTAGTTAAGTCTCCAACAGACCTGAACCATTTTCTACCATTCCAGTCTGTACGTTAGCATTATCGCCCGTAGTGTGTAATAAGACATTCATCTTCATATGAACGTAAACATAAGTTTTCTCTCCTTCATAGCTTTCACGGAGCATGATCGTGAGTACTCTGTCTCCCATCAACTTTCGCACCTGCTCCCTCCTTGAACCCTTGGTTTTCTCCACATATTATTCCCGATAAAAGACAAACTTTTCCATTCCCATCTTGACTCAGGCAACTTCAATTTCATCATTTTCACCACAAATCCACAACTACTTCTCTCGCTTTCCCTCTATTCCAATCTTGATAAACTCACTTGTGCAAAGAAAAAAGTCCCACTTTTCGGGACAATATTCCAACCCTATCATATTGTGAACAATTACTCTCATTCCCTCTCCGCATCCGTCCATTCCGAAAACTAAGGCGTGTAGGGAAATTTTCTTAGTTTTTCACTGTCTGTACCTCGCTCGAACGAAAAAGTTGTTCAGGTTTCGATGAGTTAATATGAATATTGGAGAGAGAGAGAGAGAGAGAGAGAGAAATAAAAAAAACTTTAGTTATCCTGGTTTATTTGAGTTTTATTATTTACCCACAGCTTCTCCCTCCCACTGCCACCAACCCATCAGATAACTGTTGATATCAATAGAAGCTGTCATGTGGTATGAAGACAGTTGTTTGAATTGTTAGTACTACGTGGAATGAGTTACTGCTCGCAGTTTGAGTTATACGATCATATCTATCTTTTTCTCGTTATTTTACTGAATGTTCTAGTTGACTTATATTTTCTGTTGTTTGGAGAATGATGCTTCGTTCGAAAAGTTTGTTCGTCGGCGAGTTTTATTCAGTAACTGCAATCATCGTTTGATTGTAATGCACGAAACTAGCAGTGAGCAGTTAGTTACTGACAAACTAACTATGAGCTGTTTAGTGATGTTGTATTGGAGAAACGGAAAATCCGCTGAACATTATTTCATAACCATAACCACTATGCTTTACAGGAAGGTCAAGTCAGTCGGGTGTGTTTGATTTGCACCATAACATCATAAACCAATATGAATTGTTGCTGTGCAACTGATACTGCTATTATGACTACACTATACACACTACCAAAATCTCGTGTAAATTTCTGTCCCTGAGACCGACACATGCAAGCGTCCTTTAGCGCATAAGATTGTGTTGAAAGAGATGAGAAAATAAATTCAACTGAACACATCTTTTGTCGAATTGCGTATGTTTCAGTTTCAGGAGACATAATTTTACACGAAATCTTTCTTTTTGTTCCCCAACTATGACATTCCCCGACTTTACGTTCCCGGACTATTTACAAACATGAATTAGGTCTCGTGTAAAATTTATAATTTCTAAGTGTGTATGAATTGAATATTTTCACTGACAAATTTGCACAACTTCTATACGCCCTCACCAAAAGTAAGAATCTGATGCATCTGACGCATAATTTTTTATCTGTATGTTGTTCAAGAACACCTACAGTTGAGTGCCAAATTCTCAAAGAAAAGGTTATCTTTAACATGATTTATCTTTATCCTATTTTATGATAAATTGAGCGGAAGCAAAAAATATGTTTGAATTTTTAATTTTGAATATAAACATTTGTTTTTTTTCAGACACCTGCCGGCAGATACAATAAGAAACCAGATCAAATTGTTGAAAAACTGTTGTTAAAAATACAACAGACTTACACCTGACCAATATATTCTCATACAAAATAAAACTCTATTTATTTCAAATCGATAATCCAGATTTTAGTGATAACTTTGCCCATTATATTGCAATATAATACTGATCAACTACAGCATATGTTTTGGAAGAACACCGCCTTTAAGCTTTTAAACCAGCTCCAGACGTTTTTCGAAACCGTCACAGGCAGCACGCACGACTTACATCGGCATTTCGTCCCAAATTCGTTTGATCGCGGGTTTGAATTGGTTCATATTGGACGCCCTGTGGTCATTTACCTTCGCCAGCATGTATGACCATACGAAATAATCCAAGAGATTCAGATCTGGTGAACTGGGAGGCCATTCGTTCTTGTCCAAAAGTCGGTCAAATTTTCTCGGCACCAGCCCTGAACGAGATTTACAGTATGCGATGGCGCTCAGTCCTGCTGAAACACATACTGATCATCTCCAAACACCTCTTGTACATATGGCTTGACAACTTTCTCCAAAACTTCCGTTTTATGATATACGGCATTCACTTTAACGCCTTTTTCGATAAAAACCAGTGGTAATTTGCCTCGCTTGCAAATTCCTCCCCAAACCATCACTGACGCACACAGATTTTTTTTTTAAGAAGCGCGTAAAAGTTTCCCTCGTGTAATTCCAAGCCAAAGGGGACGTAAATAACTCAATTGGTTGTAGTCACTGCTAAGCCATACAACAATGTTTGCAATCTTTCATACAACAGGCTTGATTCAGGCGTTATCTGGCTTAAACTTACATAAAATATCCCATTATTTTGTGCAAAATCTAGCATTCCCTTTGTGTGCATTAGTTAACGCAGAAAAATGCATGTTTCGTTTTATCTGTGCAGCACTTTGGAACCGTGAAATATTCCTATCACTCCCTGGAACAGTTCTCGAAGTGAGCCCACAATCTGTCGTTCTGGACATTGTGAGATTGTTGCAAAACGAATAGCTTTTCGTCGAAAACAATTAATTCTTTCCCACCGTGCAGCGACAAAAGTAGACTTGGTCTTTCTATTTGTTTCTGCTTGGAAGGTTCGAAACTCCGTGAACCTTACGTTTCTTGAAGTCATTTTGCAGTATATTGTGCATTGACGATCTCGAAACATTCATATCTGCGGCCATTTAAGTAACATTGCGCTGTGATTTTCATCTAATCCGTTCCCTGACAACTTTAACAACTCGTGCAGTCCGCACCGTACGAGTACGACCGGATCTCTTACAGTCATCCAACGAGCAGGTGTCACGGTACCTTCGGATGGTTCAGCTTTGCTCCGAGGTTTTTCAAATTTCTGAAAATAGCGCCCGGGCGCTCACATTTCAAAACTTTTTATCACCACAGCACGAAACTCCTTCATCGCTGGTAAAAGACAAACACCGAATTAAAACAATCGGACACAACCTTAAAGCGTTTGCATAAACATAGTGCAAAACTACACCAACACATACGTGAAGCATGTTGAGTAATTGCACGACACCAATGCATGGAAAAAGTGTGTGAGAATATATTGGACACGGTGTAATCATTTCAATTTTGATTTTCAAATATTAATTATAATTCATATAATTCCCACCTAACACTTGTGCATACTATTATTTAATATTAAAAATATTTAAGTTCCCATATTTTTAAATCAAAAACGCTTTTAACATAAGCAATTCGACGTTACCGTGGTACACACTTAGAAAGTTTTCCAGTATTCGGTCATTTTAACCAAACTTTCAAATATTACAGTATTCGTTCATTTTTACCGAACTTTCAACAGCTGAACGGTAATCCGATTTAACGGATTTCGGTAAAATTTGACAAGCTCCGGTAATTTTTTTACAGGAATACTGTAAAATTTCACCGAAATCCGATAAATCGAATAACCGAACGTTCAGCTGTTGAAAGCTCGGTAATAAATGACCGAATACAGTAAAATTGTCTAAGTGTGTAGTGTGCTTTCTGGAAATGTGGTAGAGCGTTTTGGACGACAGCTGGCCAAAATATCTTTTCTATCGCGAACAACAATGGAAAGTTTTAGGTTATCTGTAGGAAAACAAACATTTTTTAGTATGCTTGCGTTAATCGTCACTAAGCTTAATGCAGTTTTGTGAGACTGTGTCCATTCTCCGGGACCACCTGGTCGCAGGGATAAAGAGGCATAATGAACAAACGGGGCAAAATAATCACCATCGATGTCACCAAAACAACGCAGTGAATAAATGAATGAATGAAAACGTTTTAAGTCAATCACTAGAAAATATACCAAACATACTATTTTCAAAAAGAAAGCGGCAATATTCGAATCATTTTTGTTATGTAATCATTGAATTTAATGGTCATGTACGATCGGGACGTCAGACACCCTCTGTATTAAGTGTAGTACACTGAGTGTATTATGTATTCAGTTCCACCGCACTCAATCACCTCATTTAACCTCAATTGAAATCATACCCTGACACTTCTGCCAAAATGTGAGGTAAATATTGTTGAGCTAAATATGTGTTGTGGACTCCGTCGTAGTGCGAATCGAATAAATCGCCGTTGAACTGATTCAATTCTCTCGATTCCACATTGGTAGTGAGAGCTCCAAACAGTTGAACAGTATTCCAAAGTCGAACGAACCAACGCACAGTAGAGCGCCTTTAAGCAGTAAATGTCGGTGAACTCTTTAGTTAGACGAAAAAATAAACCCTAGGTTTTTAGAGGTTTTGTTCACTATAAATGACACATGTTGCTTGTACGTCAATTGGAGAGTCAAGACTAACTCCCAAGTCCTTTATTTGATCCACTCTTTCCAAAAGAATTCCAGCAAAGAAATAATTGTAGACTATGGGATTCTTCAATCGAGAAAACGTAATAATCGAGCATTTTTCAGGATTAACGGTCATACGATTCCTTTGGCACCAATCAACGAAAGAGTCTAACTGTTTTTGCAGAAAATGCGCGTCAGCTTCTGAGCGAATGTTGAGGTAAAGCTTGAAGTCGTCCGCAAAAGAAAGTCTCGGTCCAGCCAGAACTGCGTTCACGTCGATGAAGTAAAGAAGAAAGATGAGTGGTCCAAGATGACTGCCTTGTGGAATTCCTGACGTGATAGGAAATGATGCCGAGGTGGATTCACTAATGACTACTTGCGAGTGACGACCAATCAAATAAGAATGGATCCAATTTAAAAGTTTTCCGTGCATTCCAAACCTTTCAAGCCTCGCCACAGCAATTTGGTGGTTAACCTTGTCAAATGCTGCAGATATCCGTCACATAAGAAGTGAGACACAATAGGTTTGACGTTGTTGAACGACTGGGGAAAAAACATGCTGATCCGTGCTCAGGTGTTGCTTGCAATGGAAGAACAGTCGGTCAATCACAACAATTTATACATTTAAAAAAGTTACGAATAATGCAATCAGGCTAATTTGACACGGATTTGATCCAACGACTAGGGCGACTGGACTTTGTTTAAACCATAACTTAGCCACTTGTATGAGGCATCCGGAACCTGTTACGAGGTAACCATTTGGTATCTGGCTGTCTTGAACCATTAATATAGATTCTGATGAATAACCCATGAAGTTGTGCAAATTTTGATGTGCCTCACTACTAGATTCTGCTGAAACAATAATTAAGCATTAGCATAGCATTAGTATTACCGTTTCCATAGTCGGGTAAAATGTTAGTTTTTACTACAAGATTTTTTCAGTGCAGTGAGGAATAATTCATTGAAGACATTGCATGTCACCATGAAATGGAATCAGTTACCGATATGTTTCTTCACGCAATAATCTCCCTGAAACCCCTTCTCGATCGCTCACCAGGCCACGTCAAGGCAAACGTTGGAAATAAGGAGGATTTGATATGTTTCTTAAGAAGACGCAGGGAACCCACGCAAACTTCATGAAGATATGAAAGGAAAAATAATATGAATAGTCTGAGACAATAGTTAAATAGAATGCTTTGTTTGATGTACAGAACACAAATTCAAATAAAAATGGTCGTTTGGAGCATCTAGCCTTGAAAGGCTAAGCGATGTTCCATTGCTATTCAAACGACTGAGACAAAAGCATCAACTTTAGTCCTAGATCCATATGGCTAATGGTTATAGCGGCTTAATCTTCTTTCTGATAAAAAGAAGTATGTCGGATAATATGTCTTTCCCCTGACGATAAGCACATGGTCACAAGTTATTGTCCTAGCATTTAAAGCTAAATATATGTTCGGAACATTACTGCATTACAATACATCATTGGCAATTGCAACCTTTGATAACGCACAAATAGACGCCACCATGTTCGGTCTCCTCAGATAGAATGCTATCGTCGCAATTAGTTTCCCAATGTACATTATTTGACATCATTACCACAAATTCTACATCTGGTCGATCATCATCATAACGGTATAAGTAACCTATCAGATGGTAGTAGCCTGGGAAATTTGCTTGAGCTGTCAAGGGACCCCTGTAATGCTCTTCGTGCCGATTTCGTTTTGATTCCGGTATCACTTCCGTTTAGAGTAAGGCACCACTCCTTTCGAGAAATAAATTCACCAGCGTGCATTGCCTGAATTTTGCTCGAATTTTGCTTCATTCCTCCTACTTTCACTGTTGTATTATGCATATCCCTCACAAAACTTCTTGAGTTATGTTTGCCAAACTAGCGAAACATTCAGTGCATTCCCATTCATTAATTTTTCAGGCACATAGGAAAAATTATTTTCAAAAAATACCAAAGATACATACATGACTACAAAAGTATCAAGAACCGTATTTACCACACAAATCTACATATGTCGAACTGTTCGAGAACGTTAAGTACTTCTCGTCGTTCATAACGATGGAGACGCCTGGCTTAAAATACTACAGCTTTCGGCACTTCCCCGGAATTTTATTTTCCGTGTACCCTAAGGTCTTTTTAACACAGTTTTTAACACGGTTTGTTTTCGCCGATAATCATATGGCAATTTTCAAAAAATTCCCATTTTTTGGTGTGAATACTCAAAATTTTAAAAACTGTATTTTGACCATAGCATGGAAAGGTAAGGCATGCAACCAAAATCGAAGCAATTTAAAATGTTTATGCATGTGAATTTATCAACTCTATTTAGTGTTTTTTACAAGGTTCCAAAGTAAAGTGGAAACTTATCCCCTGTTTAAAAAAAATCTTTGTGTTCTTCGATCTGGATGCTCGATTGTAAAGTTTCACACCTCCATCTTCAGGATGCTGATCACCGTGCTCTACGACGTATCGAACTTCTTGGCAAGCTTCCTGGTTCCTGTCCTCGGCAACAGCTTTTAATGCGTTTAATGTCGGCATTCCAGCGTAGAACCGAGCGATCATGTTATAAATCGTGGAATTCTAGTGGCCCTTAATCGAAAAGTGTTTCACCACTACCGATTACGGATGCTGCCCAAGCATCCGAAAGACGCGCTCCCAAATAAAACCCTTCCGCGATCTTCATCGTAAACGAACGAAAACGCACTGCGCTAACGCCCACAAAACCACACACAGCTATTTGTCCCTCTCTTGCGCGTGTGGCGGAAAACATGAAATGGCTTTAGTCCCGTTACTTATGACTCACCCATCACGATTAGCCGGCACAGATTATAAACGGTCTATTCCTCCAATCCAAGATTGTTAGCTATAGTTATTTTAAATCATACTAAAATTATCATTGCTATTTTGAGTGTAATTGAGTAATTGAGTGTAGTTTAAATAATTATCGAGAAACCATTGGATCAAACCCGGGTCAATGACCCGAATGCATTATTCGTAGTCATTTTTGAATGCATTAGGAAGGTTAATGAGCAGCTTTCAAACGTCGATTAAATAGGTTCAAGAATGACAATTTAGTGTACGTGGGCGAAGTTTCACAGGTACGTGAAAAAGCCCCTCAGATGATGTAAAATACATCGAAATTTCTCAGCAGACTGAAGAGCAACTTTGCTTCTTCAATTCATGGTCAAACATAAACAGAAAACAAATGAAAAAATTCTAGGCTGACTTGACCTTCCAAATATTCATATCATGCCACATCTAAGCATCCCAATGTAATATACAACCAAACTAATGAATTTTTTTTTCTCTTCTCTTTCTTCATACCTTTTTGTCCGCCGTGACCGTCTTGTGCTTTTCCTATGGGTTCGTTTTTTTCTTTTACCTTTTTTTCTTTCACAGGGCGGCTCGATGCCAAATACGTCAAGTAGCGTACCATTTTGCTCTCGTCCAGCATGCAGTCGATCCGTAGCCGTCGAACCTCGACAGTACTATCCTCCGGTCCACTCGGGTCCGGATCAGGTCTACTGCAGCAGCTCGGTTCCGGCATAGTAAGACAACCCTGACTAGTTACGGTGCTGGCTCGGTGCCACCGTCAGTTCAACAATCTATTTTCAATGGAAATTCTAGTAGTCAGACTCGAAACAATTATGTACGAAAGTGTCCGTCACTCAATATTACATGTTAGTGGTTAAATTTGTTATTACTAAGAAAAATAAGCTCAAACTTCATGTTTCTTTCTCAACTATACACGTTTATTTTAGATAGCAGAACACTCTTACAAAACTTTTTCTAACTTTATCTATTTTTATCTCTCTATATATTGTCTTAATAAGTTCACTTGAGGTCTCGTTCTAGCGGCCTGAGCCTTCAACGACACAGTTGTGATAGCTTTATTCTCTTTACACTGTATATGTGCACTGGTACTGAAGTCACTTACTCATGCCTTAGACTCACGTTGCCACTCAATGCACAGCACTTGGTTTTAAGTGTTTTTTTATATTTAAAATTAATCCTAGCATCCTCCTCCTTCGTGTCTTCCGAGATTTCTCCTTTTTGTGTAACCTTATTCAGTTCCAGCGAACACCTTCCATGAAATCAAGCAAGTCTT